>JANHGB010001391.1:0-19727 GCA_026283785.1 Coracopsis vasa | reverse complement strand
GAAGCTGTGGCTGCCCCATCCCTGGCAGTGTTCAAGGCCAGGTTGGACACAGGGGCTTGGAGCAGCCTGCTCTAGTGTGAGGTGTCCCTGCCCACGGCAGGGGGTTGGAGCTGGATGAGCTTTAAAGTCCTTTCCAACCCAAACCATTGTGGGATTCCATGATTACTTCTTCCCAGTGTGTTCCCATTCTTGCCTCCCAGCTCTCCACACCTTGCTCTTTGCCAGCTCCTCCATCAGAGGACTGTGTACCCTGCCCAAACCTGGCTCTAAAAGTCCTTATAAACCTGAGTGAGTTGCTCAGTGGGTAAGCAGGAACCAGGGTGGGACCTGTATTAAGTGTCTTTGCAGCTCTTATGGAAAAGGAGGGGAAAAAGAAACAGAATTAGGGAATGTCTTCTATTGGCATCTCTGCGTTTTAGCCAGACAGGGCATGGCTTTTTTTGCCTTGGTTAAAAGAAGCTGGCTCAGATTCGCCAGTTTGACCCAGCACTGCCTTTCTGCATTAGATACTCTGGATAAAACTGATGCTGGTCTGTACTGAGTCTTTCTGCTTCAGCAAAGAAACTCAGAACTGAAGACAAAGCTATTAGAAAGCAAAGGTTCTGGGTTCAGCAGAAGGATGTTTCTTCATTAGCTGTACTCATATATGACAAAATGAGGCTCTCAGCAATGCCATGGGGCACAGCCACCATCTCAGAGGATGGTCAGTAAGTCAGGTGCTTTTTCCCCTTGTGTGCCTCCCTTTTTCTATTTCTCCCTTCTTTTTCTTGCTCTCACAATGAGGTGGTTACAAAATCCGTGCACTCACACGATGAAAGCACCATGCTGGAAGGCACCAACAGCTATCGCACGAGTGACTTTACTATGCTAAGCTGTCACAATTGATTTGCTTATAACCTGTGGACTGGCCTGTCAGTGGATGAACAGTCTCCAAAGCTTCTCACTTTGCTGTTTTCTCTCAAACCCAGTTACAAATCTTCCTCTCACCTTACCTGAGCCTGCTTTTATGTAGGCAGAGTACCCGCCAGGTTGTTCTGGCTATGGCAAAATGTGTTGGTGGTGGACAAGAGTGGAAGAGGATGCACTAAATCCCTGTAGTAGTTTTTCTCTTTGTATCATTACTCTGGATTTTCACTCTATTTCATAGACTCATAGAATACTTTTTAGGTTGAAAGGGACCTTCATAACCTTCCCTCTTTTGCTTTTATTAGGTGGGAACTTTGGACTCTTGAGCTGTGTATGTTGAAGTATCAAGCAGTGAAAAGAGATGGAAAAGCATTCTGAAACCCCAGTGAGGTAGGTACAAGGAGCCTTGTGATAGTTGTACATGTGTGGAGCTTCAAGCTCAGCTCTCCTTTTACGTTACTGGTTTTTTACCTCCTGGTAAAGCTTAACTTCTTATTTAAATGAAGGCAGTGCCAGAGCACAACTGAAAACTAAACACCTCATTTCTTTTCATTTGCGGAAGAGCCTGGTGAGATGTTTTCCTTTTGGAAAAACAAAACATCCCATTATAACATTGCAGCCACTTAGGTTTTGATTAAAGAAGTTAATTTGGAATATGCTCTTTAAGCTGACACAGTGTTATAAACCAGTGCACGTTCCCCACGCTGTGTAATCAACGTTGCCTTGATTCCAAGGATGTTTCTTAGCTTGGCTTTGACAGTTAATGGCTTACTGGCAACTCTTGGTTAATTATTAATGCAGACACCATAATGCTTATTCCTTAACTAACCTTCTACGCAATCCAGTTATCAAAGGAATTCTTCCTGCTGAAAACTCAGTGTCGTATCACAGTCTAGATCAAAAGCTGTTAAATCTCAAAGTCTGGCTCTTTGCCTTGAGGAATACAATAGGGGTTTTGATAATCTTTCCAATTAAACAAGGACATCCTTTTACAGTTCTGAATGTCTTTAATGGTGTATCTTCCCTAAAACAGGAGGTGCCTTCACTTGTCAGGTGCAATCACTGCTGCAGCTTGGGAAAGTAACACAGTCCGTCTCTTGAAGGACTTTCAGGTTCAGTTTGTTGAGCAGCATTGCTTTTAATCACCCTGTATTCAATCAGCTGCCTCTGTGGGGGGTTATCTCTTCATGATGATGGCAGGGCGAGAGTGGAGGAAACAGAAAGCCAACAGTTCAGAACTGCTACAAGCCTCAAAGCTGTGCTGTGCTTCATGAACGTTCTGCTGTCCAGGAGCTTTCATAGAATCCCAGACTGGTTTGGGTTGGGAAGGACCTTCCGATCATCCAGTTCCAACCCCCTGCCATGGGATTGGAACTTTCTGCTTTACCTTCTGCTAAGGCTTTACTATTTGTTCCTCTAGTCCCACCAGCAGCAGGTAGGAGCTCCTCCAACTGTCAGCAGAGGTTTATTTAGCTGTTCTCCTTGAGTAAACTCAAAACATATCAGAGCCTATTAAACAACCTCTGCCCTCATCATGAGGATGCAAGAGGCTGTGCAATATTTAAATAGTGCAGATATTTAAGTGTGATTTGGGCATATGGAAGGAAAACCCTTGATCTTCCTCCTGGTGTGCACAGCTCCTGCTGCAAGGTTGGTTTCATCATTCATTTGTGCCCGTGTTACCCTTGTTTTCGTAATGCTCTCAATGAGATCCACAGCTGCCCATAGCTATTAGGCAAATGAATTGATTTCAGTATATGAAACCCACATCCTTTTGCAAAGTCACTATTGTGCATGCAGGCTGGCAGCAGCAGGGGCCAGCAGCTCTTTTTGTCCATACATCCTTTTTCTCTGGACATGCATCTTATCTCACATCACTTGTGAAGCTATCGTGTCTGTACCAGGCAAACATACAGTGGTTAGAGCCACTGATGCTTTACCCATACAAGCTGTCTGGTTTACCTCTATTACCAGCAGTTTGCACTGGTGACAACTCCCCTTTCAAGTAGCTGAGAAGCTCTTTGTTCTTGTCTTCATATGTGTTTTCAGTGGAACAAGAAATGCAGATTTGCAGCCCCAGGTATGAACCACTAACACAGAAAGAGGCAGCATGTTCCCAGCAACTGACCTTTTCTTCTGGCTTGGAATTGTTTCCTCTTTATGGTTGAGACACTCACCATGACATCTAAACCTTGCAGCCTTACAAGCTGTGCAATCAATCCCATTCACCCTGGTTGGGGTTAGCTGGGAGCTGGGCTTTGTGCACCAAACTGAGCTAAAGGAGGCCTCCTTTCTTTCCTTTCAACATGTCTTTGACTTGTGCTTTCCAAGTATCTGTACATCAATGCAGAATGCTGTAATGGGCACTTGAAAAGCATTTGACCAGGAACTCGTGCCTACTTCCTAATGGTCCCATCTCTGATGTGGACAGGGTCAGTGATGCTGTTCAAAATGGAGTTGTTGGGCCAAGAAAACACACTTGGTCACCTTTCTGTGTGCCTGAAGAAGCTGACAGGCTGTGCTGGTTCTGTATGCTGCAGGTGGTGATTAGCTAGCTGGGAAGCTGCGGGTGCAGCTTGAATTTGCCATGTTACAGGAAAACACCGATGTTTTTCAAGTGATCTCACAGAAATGTGACAACAAAACCCACCCAGGAAGCGTTGTATCGCTCAGCGCTGGTGTTTCTTGCCCTCTGCAGACAGAGAGCCCTGTTCTTACACCGGTTTCTTTTCTTGAAGGTCAGATTTGTCTTGTGGTTCATTATATTCAGTCTGCAAATGCGCAGAAGGGAGTGGAGGCCTCCGGACGGGAGCTGTTAGCTGGAAGCAGCTGGAAGTTGAATTCCTTGTCAGACTTCTGGTACTTCAGCACTGATTTGAAGCGGCTGGGCTCTAACAAGATGTAACCAAAGCTGTCTGAAAACAGCAGAAAGAAAATCCACTAAGATTGATTTTGAGTAAGCAAATAGTTTAAGCACTTGCTAAGCATTAGGCTAAGGAAGGTGACTCCATACAAGAAAGACCTTTGGAAATAGGTCTAAATATACAATAGACTCTAAAATTGTGAGTGTCAGAAGTATTTTCATGATACAAAAAGGACGATGGTGGATTGTACTCAATTGGTTTTGCATGATGATAGTGCTACTAGAAAATCAGCCTCCATATAACCGATTACCAAAGCCTTTCCCCCACAAGTTATGGCCTAGCTAAAAAGAAATCAAAACAAAACCATGAACATAATGAACCACAGCCCACGTTTTTACCAAGGATGCAAAATGCTTCTGATTTCCAAATACCTCAAAGAGCAGCTTTCTGCTGAACATAAGGGTGAAATCAGTGCAAAGCACACTGGCATTCCCCATCTCAGCTCACCAGGCATTACGCTTTCTCGGAGGAGCCTAAATTAGAAGCTCAGTATTTAACTTTGTGTTCCATTTAACCATTCATATCCTTCCAGGTAAGCCTGTTCCAGCTGAACTTCTTGAACTTTTGCTCATCTGGTATTCAGAGTGTTACTGCTGTCTATCTTGTTGGAATCCTGTTTACAGGAGCGTAAACTACTGGGAGATTAGGAGCTAAAAACAGCAAGCAAAGCTGAGTATTAATAAATGCAAATGAATGCTCCCTGAGGAAAATCCAGTTCTCCTATATATACACACTGATGATGGAAATTCAATTATTTAGTAACCTTCAGAATAGCTCTTAATGTTAGTGGACAGTTCTGTGGAACAGTGGCTCAGCATTCGGTGCTGCTTTAAATTAGAAATGAATAGGAAAGAATGAGGAAAAGTAATCAAAGGCATAATTCCACCATCATTTACATCCCAGTTGCAGAAGAACTAGAAAATAGAGAGGAAAGCAGCAGCCGTGAGCACAGATGTGAAATGCCTGTTGTACAAGATGATACTGAGCTATGGCTTTTCCTCTGGGAAAAGAGGCAGCGCTTGGAAGGCACACTAGAGGCTTGTCAATTCTTGAGTGGCACAGGGAAGACAAATAGGAAGCAGTTGTTCACCTCTTCTCCCAGTTTAGGAGGCAGAGGGCATCACCTGAAATTATTGGGTAGCTGGTTTAGGAAATCTCAAAATGAATTGGATATTTTCCTGCCAATTAAATTGTGGAATCCGCTGATATTCAGCACGGTAAATACGAAAGCTTTAGATGGAAATCAAAACGAAGCACAAGGAAAGCCATTAAGGGCTATTAAGCACATTGATAGATGCTCTGATATTAAAAACAATCAGTGGGAAGGGTACAGTGGGAAAAGTCCAGCCATGTTATTCCATGCCCCTGTGAGCATCCATACCCATACCAAATTCCTCCTAACACAGACTTGCCTCTCGTCTGAGTTGTCCATGATGGGAGAGATGCATTCTTCCTGCAGTATTGCAGAAGCATCTGAACTGCTATTTTATAGCTGAAAGAAAGAAATAGCTGAACTGTCATTAATACTTGATAGGGGAAGCATGAAAGCAGTGTTCCTTGCAGTGCTGAAAAGGCCATGCTGGTATTCCAGGTCTCACTTGGAATCTACAGTTCTCAATGGCTCATCCAGCTAGACAGGTCCACAGCCACCCAGCCCATCATTTTAATGCAAACCTCTCTTTTCCTTCCTTATCCCTTTCTTTACCATACCAGCTATCCAAAGAGGGAGGAAGTTCAGGATTACAGGAAGGTCAACCATGGGAATACAAGGTTTGATCCTGCAAACTCCAACTGGAGCTCTTGTGTTGGCAGGATCAGTGCTGCGACTAATGTTGTATCACTGTAGAAACAGTCTGTTTCTTGACCTGTCAGGGGGTTTTTATCCTTTATAAAACATCAAATTGAAGATGTTTAATAGGCATGGAAATACAGCAAACTGAATAGTGAATTACCAGTACTTTAAAGCAGCATTAATCTCACAAGAACATGTTCAGCATCTTTCTGTACCATGTTGCCACTGGGTGAGTAGCACAAGCTAGTAAAATAATCCTAAAGAGCTCCTTGAAGACTACAGTAAGTAATTTCACAGGAAATTACTAACAAAGAGAACGGAACAAGCATGCTAAAATACCAAAATACTTCTTCCAGGCTAAGATCCACAACAAACCCAAGCTTTTCTTATTAAACTTTTTATTAAAATGAAGCTATTTTCACATTTTTAAAATACTTTATATCCAAATTATGCAATAGTTATGAAAACAATTGTATGCAAACACTTGCATAAAAATATGTAAAATCACAGCTAAGCAATATAAAGCAATATATAGCATGTTCCAAAATGTACTTCAGGACTAGAATACCTGAGTTTTCAATAAGCTGGTTTCACTGATTCTTAACAGTTAAATTTAATGATGTATTTGATCTTGTATAAAGCACTTTGGTTGGGAAACACTGCATGGACTATGCAGAGGTTGAGCAGAGATATTACTCAAGGTCTATCTTCAGAATCTTCTTCCATATGAAGTTCCACTGTTTGAGATGCTAGGAAGGACTCCCATGTAGCAAGGCACTTAAAAAAAAACAAAAGACAACACAAATACATGTGAATATAGCAGATGATAGACAGATTCCTGTCAAACTGGTAGCCAAGGAGAAATAAAAAGCAGAATACATCCTCATTGTCCCAAGCTGCTTTTGTGGGGCTACGGTAAGAGCAAAATATGGTTTCCTAGGCAGCTCAGTGATGTGCAGAACGTTAGCCAACAAGCCAAGTGAGCTGTAAAGGTCACTTCTTTTACATAATGACAAGAGCACAGTGTGAGTATTGTAATGGTATGTGTTAGCATGGAAGATGCTAACATTAATTACATTCTTCTTGCATCTCCCCGTTTAGTTACAAAGGTCTCTACTGAACAGAAAGCACACTGTCAGGTATAGTTCCTTTGTAATCCTTGTGGCTTCCTACTGTATACCTGATTTTCCTTCCAACTTAAATAAAAAGGTTATATTCTAAACACACTGAAAAATCTTTTTTCCCCTAATAGGAAGGAAATGGGACCAGAAAGGGAGGGGCTGAGGAAACTGTCATCCTTACAACAAGTGGCATTTCTCTCCTCATGGCAAAAGGTATTTATAATCGTACAAACTATGTTTTTCATTTGAAACAGGTTCCTTTTTTTCAATAGCATCATAGTAATAAAATGATTGCATGAATTTGCCTGCCCTGTTCTAATCGTAGAATCACAGCCTGGTTTGGCTTGGAAAGGGCCTTAAGATCATCCAGCTCCTCAAGTCTTTTTATGATGTGGCTGACAAAATCCCTAACCAACTTCTGCTGCTTGAGCACACAACAGCGTTGTGCTGCTGTTCAGAGCACATGTGTGGTTTGAATTACTGTGAAAAGAGAAGACCAACAGGCTAAGAAAGAGTTGTGTGGCAATCTATTTCTTCACTGACTTTTTGGAGAAGTGTTATTTTGACAGGGTAAATCAGGGAGAAACGGTGAAGACAGCACTAGCACAAAGTGCAAGTGCTGCATACTGATTTCTGGCTTAAAAGGTCTTTTTGACCTTTTGTATAAAGCCTTAAAGGTTTGATCAACAGCTTCTCCCCTACTTCATGTGACACTGTGGCAGGCAAGTCTATCTGAGATGCTTGAGCTGGAAGGTGGCATCTTGGTTTTAAAATGTCAACAGCTGCTAGCACTGTGTCTTCACTGTGGTGCTTGGACTCTGATTTCTGCCTGCTCAAACTCAGCCTGGATTAGCATCCTAGACAGCTGCAAGGCACATCTGTTTTCTTAGGCTCTTTCTAGGTGTGGGACAAGAAATGATCACTCTTTCTTGAAGAGCCTTTTGTTGGCAATGGCTGACTTTTGTTTTTCCTGAACAAGAGTTTAATTTCTAGCCTGTAACTCCATGGTTTGTCATTCTGTAATTTCAGCCATGTGAATTAAAACACAGGTACCAGCACTGGCTGCAATGCGAAAAAGGCTTTCTTTGCCATTCTGAGCCAAACTGCACATCTTCAAATGCAACCCCAGGATGTTCACTACCCAGACTGATACAATCTCCCGAAGTCTTTCCAGACAAGAGATGCAAAACATTTTCAGTTACACAAGTTATTCAGTTTTTAATTCATCCTCCTTTATATAACCAAAACACATTTCCCAAACTGTAAGAGCAGTGGTGGCTCATTTCACTGTCAGACATCACAGCTGACAAGCTTTATAATTAACCACACCAACCCAAAACTAGGTCTCTGTGCCTTAGGCTCAAGCTTTTTCTACTGTGAAGCATGAGCTGCATAAACAACATTTGTTAGTGATGGATATTTCAACATTATTATGGAATGATTTTACTTCATTTTCCTGGAAGTTGGAAAGCTGAGATGGAAATGGAGGATCAGCCAGCTTTCACAAAGGAGACAGAAAAGAAGGGGAGAAAAAGGAAAACCAAACCTAGGAAATTCAATGAGGATTGAAATTCATAATCCAATTACTTGTGAAAGCCTGGTGGAAGACATAAAAAAGCCTAAATACACAAAATGAAATAGCAAGAAGCTAAATGAGCCTACTTTACCTAAAATGTTCTGATTACTACTGCAGGTCATACATTGATTCTGCAACATCAACAGCAAAAAGGTTTTCATAGCTAGTACAACTGCATAGCTAAGTAAAAGGGAGATCTAAAAATAGAGCCCGTAGTAGGGATAACAGCAGAAGCAGTGTGTCACGTGCCATGTGTGTTTCTGTCCCAGTTGCCTCTTCTCCAAGGTTGAAACCTTGTCATAGTCCCGAGTCCATGGAAACAAAAACTGGAGTGCACAGGAACAGTGATTCCAACTGCAAGGAAAACCATCTTCCTCAAAGTATTTAAAAGCAATGTTTATGGTTGACATTAAGTGAGGGTTCAAGGATGGATAGTGGCTTTGAAGTGACAGTTACAAATGGGCTCAGCCACGTGGAAGCTTTGGGAATTCACCTAAAGTTTGTTAGCTAAAATCCCAGGCTCTGCTAAGGTAGGATGTAATCAACATGCATGAGCAGCTAACTTTTTGCTATGCAACCAAATGACTAGTTAAATGCATCACTACAGAGGCCTCTAGGGCAAACAACAAATCTCATCTATTTTTCGACAGCTTTTACTAGCTAGAGAGGCACAGGAGGGCTTTGGATTGCGAAAGAAGTTGTTGTAATGGGGAAGGAGTATTGCTTTGCCCCAGTGAATCTTTTGGCTCAATTTATGCCTGCAAAACAATGTAGGTCACAGACATAAACTTGAAGTAGTTAAGAAAATGAGGAAATGATTTCTATTTTGGGGAAAAGAGTAAGTTTTGTCATTACCAACAAGAATCTCACTATAGCAAAGATGACTGTAGCTTTTTATTTGATTAAGCTGCAAAGACTGTAACAGAATTAGTTTGACACGAGAAAATCAGAGGCTATGCTGTAAAAAAAAAGGCTCATCCATGCACAAGAGAAAAGCATGTTCTTTCCATGCCAAAACTAATTAAACATCATCCTACATTATGACAAACCCCCAGTCTTCCTGCATTTACTACAGTGCCTCATGAGCAGTGGAAAACCAAACTCTGGTATATTTGCTGCCTTTATAATGTTTAACTAATCTTTGGATTGGGCTGCAGAATCTCACCACTTCTTCTGGTGTTTGCTCTGGAGAGAACAGGTTAACAAAGATCCTTGCTGAGAAGCATGTAAAGTGTTTCTTTGTCTTCCCTGCTGTAAATACCCTCAAGACTATAGTAAACGTGAGAAAAGCAAAAGGAAGAATGTAGTAAATGTTTAACTTCCATTGCTCTTTGAAGCCACAGTTCAGCATTGCCTGGTTTGGTTTTGCTCATTTGTACTGGGAATGCTTTAGACATGCTGGCTAAATAATACCACCACCAGCACTAACTTTAGATCTTGGTTTGGTTTTAGTCTGCAGAGCATCTGTACCTAACTTAATGAAAATACTCCTGGTGACAGTCATCCTTCTCAGCTGTAAGCTGTGAACAGTCTGTGATTTCAACTGTGTGGCAGACACCTTGTCTGGGCTAAGGTGTGCTATTGCAGGCAATAGCATCGCACCTACGGCATGGGGAAAAGGAATAAAGTAAAGGGTAGGGTGTTAAACACATGCTTCATTCAAGCATTTTTCTCTGTAGGACTAAAGAATCACTGCTATTTACTTCAGAAATCAAGTTCTGAATTTTGAAATCTTGTTTCAGAAAATCCCCCCTATTTTAGCAGTGCATTTACAGTCATTATTAATACAGTGTATTACTGGCTTTAAGCCTTTGTGGAATACAGAGAGACTTAAGTGTGTGTTCAACTGTTTTCCAGAAGCAAAGGAAAGTAAGTAGAGAACCCTATGAACTTTTGAGACCAGCTACAGGAATACCAAATACTCAGTCATGGTAATTCTTGGCTACTAAATTACAGGGACGTTGGAACTGGATGATCTTAAGGCCCTTTCCAACCCTAACTATTCCATGATTCTATGATTATATTTAAATATTTAAATAAAATCCTAAGATAGCTTGCACATTATCACAGCAAAACCTTCACTCTCATAACCCTGTACATTTGCAACATGGGGCTTTAGTTATCTTTGTTGCCACAGCTTTGAGTGACACAAAGAGATTGGTGTAGAAACACCACAGCTGTAGAATCAAAGGAACACTTCTTATTCAAGTACATTACATTTAGGTAGTCAATAAAGTTGGAAGGCTACTGAAATACCCCTACTTGTTTTGAATGAATAAATCTGGAGAAATATAATTACAGGTAACACTTGAAAGTAGCACTTTATGTAACATGACCATCAATTCAGCTTAAGGGAGATGTTCTCTTTCATGTGATGAGACATACTCTTTTAAGTACATCTTTCAAGTGATGCTTGACAGATTGACAGCAGAACCCTTAGACAACTACAAATAAGGAAAGATCCAAACAAATGCAAGGTCATAATCTTTCCTCATATTGTGACAAAGACAAAATAACATTTTAGATGTTCTAGTGCACTTTGATGCACGTCAGTGTTGGACTTGATCACACTGGTGTTTGTTAGTTTTATATACTCTTGAAGGACTGGATTCTCTACTGCAAAATCCACCAGAAAACATGAGATGTCTCTCATTACTCCGTAGTTCTCAGCAATGTAAGGGATGCAGAGAATGGCCACCAACATGAATGACTCCTGGTTAGTTGTGTGCATGGAAAATAAAGTCAGCAAGACTGGGGAAAAAAAACAAAGCACAGTGAAATGTTGACATAGAGAAGAAAATGGGACAGTGCTTGTGGAGAGGCAAGAATGGGAGTTTAACTGGAGGGGGAGAAAGCTGTGGAAAGGAGGAGAAGGAGGTACTGACTAAATTAGAAAGTAAGAGATGATATCTCGCAGGAGATGAACAGAAGAGCTGGGCATGAATCCTATCTATGGCATCCATGGCCTGGAAGCATGCAGAGAACATACTTTGGGGGTGAAAAAAAGCAAGAAATAAGATGAGGGATGCTGCAGCAAGGGAAAGCCTAGTAAGCACCAAATGGTGCATCAAAAGCAAAGGATAACTTCTTATTCAAGTACATTAAATTCAGACAGTCAATAAATTGGAAGGCTACAGAAATACCTCTACTTGTTTCGAATGACTAAATCTGGAGAAATATAATTACAGGTAACACTTGAAAGTAGTTTAATTTTGGACATGTGAGAGCTAAACCAGTTTGTGACTTAATGAGGGTAATTTAATGTACAAGACGAGCTTTGCTATTCTGAATTAAAAGTCTAATCAGCAAAAAAGCATTTCTAGACAGGAAAGAGAAATAAATTATTATTTTGGGCTTTGAATTTAGCAAATCGTTCATTAACAAAGTATTCCAATCCACTCAGCATCATTTTTACATATGTATTGCTGAGATAGAAGTCAGAGATGATCAATAACTGAGGAAAATGTGAAAGGATGCCAAAAGCTTGCTGCCTGATTTCAGGAGATAGTTTGATTTTAATATGGAACAACAGCTTGTCGATGCCCATGCATCTCATAGACTGGCTGTTAATTAGTTAGATTATGATCAAGAGCTCTGTCTTTTCAATTATGTTTTAACAAAGTGATTTGTAAAATCAGGACACTGTCATTGGCCATACAAAGTTCAGCGTACACGATTGGAAATCACAGCTAGCCACACAGGTCTGTGAAATCACTGATTTATGGTTAATAGATGGCTTATATATTGCAATTCTTTTCTCAAAAGAAGGAGAAATTCTTTAAATCATTTCAAGACATCTGGGGTGTCTTCAAAACGTGCTCTTCAATCACCAGCGTGTTCCTCAGGAAGAAACCTCACAGAATGCTTAACATATTTGGTTATATGTTTTCAAGTTGTCTGCCTTAGTATATATCCTTGTAAAGGGAATTCTCACCAAGAATATTATGTGTGGCATTTGATATGAAAATAAGAATCCAATTTCAACCGCTTTTCTTCCTTTCTGAAGGAGTAAGTTTCCATGATAAAGAGATTTGATTTATTCACTTTACATACTTTCAGCATTTGTATTTTTTTAAGCTTTCCATAGTAACTTCTAAAAATGGTACTGTTGTTCTTTCTCCTCCTAAAGTCTGATTATTTCATGAAAGACAATTCCTTTAGAAAAATAATAAGGACTTCCTGAATGTGCTGTCTGAAATGGAATTACATGTCAATGTTTTCCTCATACATTTAACAGAAGTTTGAGCTTTCCAGAGGGCTTCCTCATGCAGTTACAGCAAAGGATTTCCAAATTGAACTATAGCAGCTGACACTGAACCACAACACATGGTCCAAATTACGTGGTTAAATGGTTAGTAAAACTAGAGTGCCCTCTGTCGATGATGAACTCAGGATCAAGCACTTGGGAACACATAAAACACATACGGCTTGAAACGTGTCCAGTTAAGGATAACTGCATCCCTCTTCCGCCAAAAACTGATCCTCAACTTAACACAGGTCTGGACTAAAATGCAAAAATTCCTCTCTACAGACAACCCATGGACTTCTCCACTGAAATAATCAATGAAAGAATAACATTGCTATTGTGAATGTGGTTTTACCTCTTCATAATAACGGAGGTTATTCTCAGCCACATTAGCGAACGTTGATCTCATGTCACACTGCATGTTTTGCTTCCACCTGTCCCAGTCTGCTTTCAGGGCATTATTGGCACATTCGACTTTGTCTTCAAGTTTCCCAATCTCTTCTGAGAACTAAATATGAATTGTAAACATGAAAAATATTAGGAAAGGCGCTATTTCAAAGGGATTGACATCAAATGTTTGTAGTGAATGGAAAGAGAAGTGCAGAACCAAGGTTTGTATTGAACCTAGCAGAGAAAATCATGCCCCAAGAGGAAATGTAAGATTTATTCTTAATGAATAACTTGGGGAAAAGTCTGAGATATTAATAGTAGAAATTCTAGACCAGAAGTAAAGTGATGCTGAAGGTATTTGTATTGACTGAGAAGTTACAGACTCTGGCATCTCTTCACTAGCACTTGACAGTAATGCATCTAAAAAGGAAAACGCCAAATCAACTATACACAGTAGATTTGGCCAGAAAAACTAAGGAAACCCTGACAGAACACTTGAGAACCTCAGGAGAAAACAGAATGGGGAGAAGACAGCAGAAATCAAAAGCACAAACTACCCAATTTCTTGCCTGTCACATTGCTGTCTTTTCCTGTGTGAGCATATGAGAGAAATACAGAAGCAGAGAAAGAAATTAAACCAAAGGACTCCTGCAGAGAAGAAACTCTTCTGCAGTGATCCAGGCCCAAACCCTTGAGGGCTACTCTCCAGCCATCATTTGCTTCTACTCACTGTACGTGCACAAAGTGACTTTTCAGCTAATGGGAATGAGGAAGTGGACAGAGCTGAAAAGCCCAAGTTCAATTATCTAGCCAGATCAGTAATTAAACTATGGACACAGGTAATTTCAACTGCCAACACTGTATTCAATATGAAAAGGTTAATCTAAAGTTTAAGTGTGGGGAAATCACCTTTAAAGGAATTATAGGTGGCTGGACTTGGTATCTTGGGCACATCCCATGTTAATTGCATTTCCTTCAAAAGCCAATACTGAATGCACACAGAATACTGAAAACAGTGAATATTTTCAGATGATTTGGTGTAGGAAAGGCAGCTGAATCCATTTTCTGCTTTTACAAGAAAAAAAGCCTCTGTATGGGAATAAGGCTGCACACAGAAAGAACCTCTCTGACTTTGAACTCTTGGTTGTGGCAGCTTCCTCTTATCTCATTCTTCATATCTTTGAGACATTTATTTAACAGGATGTTTTTGTCTTGCCTTTTCTAGGAACTATGAATTTCTTCCATGGTGTAGTCACAACATGATGTGGACAGGCAGACTCTGTTCTCCGTCCCTGCCTGGATATGCGGTTTAAACATCACCCTCTACAACCCAAAAGAAACTGTGTGCTCTATCAAGGTAAGGGTTGGACTTAAGGTCTAAAGACAGCGTTATACCACACTTCTTCATCTGAAATAGAGTGGTTTAAGATCTACTTTTTCATAACTGATAACATAAATGCCACCCTCTTCAGCTGCCATGACAGCAGAAACCAAAGAAGAATGGCTTGGTCCAACAAAACCACTTACCTAATGTGTTCCTCATTTACACAACTTATCCTGCAAATTAAATATGATTCTGAATCAGTTTTCTTACACTGATCTCGCTGAAGCAGCTAGTAGGATAAATTAAATCTCCCATCAGTGAAGGACAGCATAGTGCTTATCAGACCTCAGACCATGGGATAGGAAGGGGGAACCAGGCACTGCTAGGGCAGAACACAACCAGATGTGAACTTGTAGCCAAAGAGACTTGACCTAATAGCCAAATTACCTGGTAGGTGACACAGCATTTTACAGTCACACTATGCAAAATAGCAGAAGTTCCTATCTGCTCTGTGAATTAATCCTACAGCTTGGTGACACTAATCCTTCTTAGCCTGGAATTGGTGCCCAGCGCCAGGATCTAAACTTCCTCTGTTTAAGTTTGAACCCATCACCCCTTGTCCTATCACTACAGTCCCGGTGAAGAGTCCCTCTCCAGCATCCTTGTATGCCTATGGTTGGTGAGTCTGTGGTTCTGTGAGTTAAAACATAAGATTTATTCAGAATGTGATAGATTCAGCAATTCATCTCCTTACTACTCAGTTTCAAGCCTGAACATGAAAATCCTGAAGTTAGCATTTAATGCTCATCTCTGTCAGAGCACATTATACCAACCAAAGCCAGAAGCACTAGTGGTAGTACCAAAACTGTTAAAAACTCCCGAGTCACAGAGGGATGCTCTAGCATTGCTGTTTATGCTTTCAGAATGGAGTGTGGGAGTGAAAGAGCCACAAACTCCCAACACCTTTTCAGCCTGGAGGCAAGAAAGGTCTAGAGAAGCAAAGTCCTCCCAGATACCTCTGTCAGAGCCTCCATCCAAACTCACAGTTTTCAAACCTTCCATACTGTGAACAACTGCCTTCTTCAGGGACTAACTTTTGGAGAGGGAGATGAGGTTTTGGCTTTTTAGCAGCACCACCAGCAACTTTGTAAAAGCCCAGCGGCAGAAGCACAACTCAAGAAAAGAGTTTTTCTCAGCCAATGAACCTGACATCTCCTAAGGTTTGATTTGTGATTCCAGCCTCTTTCAGCTGCACTGACCTTGGAGATGTTTTGCATTCTCCTGCTGTATAACCTCCTGTTGGTTAAATCATCTAATGGTTGTCAGGACCAATGCTAAAGATCTCACAGGCTTTTATCAGCTATAATGACAGTCTGAGATTCCTTATCTGTGGTGGAAATACACTTCAAATGAGATTAGAGTTCACGCCACTCGTTGTCAGCAGAATTTCTGGCTACTAAATTGCACTGACAAGTTCAATCTGACATCTATGAGATCATTAGAAGCTACATAAGTTCTGCTTAGGAATAGAAATGTGCAAATACAGCCAAACTCAGTGTTTGACACCAATTCCAATGACACAAATGTAGTATAACCACCTTTGGTTCTAAAATCAGTCTGGTTTGAAATGTGAGCAGAATATTTCAACATATATAACACAAATTATAACACTAAAAAAACAGATGAAGAAAGTGGTTACAAGTTACTTGAATGGTTAAAAATAGCAGTGGCCAAACTAAAATTCATAGAAAAGCCTTCAACTTCCAATGAAGAAAAAGTCTTCAGGATACATCTGCCACTCCATTGGATAACACAGGGGTTTATGATCAGATGGGACAGACAGACATCTGTTCTACTGCTCTTGTGAGACTGAACGGAGAATCAGGCTCGAGAAAAAGGGGGTTTTGAACTGAGTAAGAAATAAGAGGTGTTGGAAAGATAAAGCCAAGATCTGAACACCTGGATAATCCCAGTGGCCAAAGGCTTTTACTGAAACTGTAAGCATGGCTTTGGAAACACAGAAACAGTGAAAACAAACAAGATCTCCAAATTTTACTGGAAGCAAGTACAAACACCTTCTTACGGAGTAACCACTGTCGAGATGAACTCAACATGGTATGATCAGTACTATGCTAAAGGAAAAATACTCCTTTTTGTTTGTACCAGTTCAGGAAGAGAGGGTGCATGTGCCTTGTCTGAGGACTCCATCAGATCTGTATCAGAAATACATTCTGAAAAGACCACATCCTGCCAGGCAATGTTCTGTGAAACCACAGGACAACAGAAGATATAAGAGAACAGAATTTCTCCTTCAGGAAAAACCAAATCTAGTACTGTCCTACTGCAGGACAGACAGGCAAATTGGTACAAAATACGCTATAGCCATTGTAGAGCTCAGACAGTGCTAATATAACTGAATTATTCAGCTCAGTGACAAGAAATCACAGAAAAATACGCATTTCAAGTGCCAAACCCCATCTAAACAGCTCATCTTTACATGAAAGCTGATTACAACAACCCTAATTAAAAGTACCTGAAATGTCAAGGACTTTTTCCTTTGATGTACTAAAAAGTTATTAGTCATTTTTATGTATTCTGTGTAACACTTTGTGATAACACTGTGCTAAAAGAACACTATTTGGGCTGGAGAGTTAAACAAGAATTTTAAAAATGCCAGTGTCCATCCTTGGAGCAGCAGCTCCAAGAGCACTGCAGCAAATCCTCCTTTCCTTTATCTCCCAGTGTGGAAGTAAAGAGAAGTGCCAATATTAAGCTACGGTACAGATTGTGTTGACAAAACAAGAGTGGTCACCCACTGTGACATGGCTTGGAGCAACCTGCTGTAGTGGAAGATGTCCCTGCCCATGGCAGGGGGTTGGAACTGGATGCTCTTTAAGGTCCATTCCAACCAAAACCATTCTATGATTCTATGACATGCTTTCCTCAGGGGATCATCTTTTACAGTTAGAATAAGGCCTGGAAGATTTCAACTTTCTGTACATACTCACCAGATCCTTTTCTGCCTTTTTATTGGCATCAACTTTGGAGTCGAGCTCGGCTTGAATTTGGTCTCTCCTTTTCAAAACACCCTTCATAGAGAAAAAGAGAAAGAAAGAAAGTAGTAAACTTCACCAAATTTCAGCCATCTGTGCAGAAAACCATCAAACAACTTGGCTATCTAAGAAACAAAGCAAGATCACAGAATGACGCCATTTAGTACTTTGGACATGATACATATACTTTCTAGGAAAAAGGCCTTAAAATCATGACCTTACTTTTCAATACCTGTATTTTATCTATCTTACGTGTTTTTCAAGGATCTTGGTAAATCCCAAATCAGTGCCACAAGAATCTGCCATACATAGTCTCACTGTATGCTTGTATGAGAAAATCTGCAACAGCAGCTTACTTAGTATCAGCCCAACTTAGTATAGATTCAGATTTGAAACCAGCAACATGAGTTTGCCCAATCTCAGGAACAAAAGTATCTTCTTTGAGAAAAAAGTTACAGTATAGAGTAGAAAAAATTACTAAAAATGGTATTCCTGCAATTGTGAGTTTAACCTTCAATATTATTTTGTAAGTGCCAAAAGTAGTTCAGAAAAATCAGATGAAATTATCATGAAAATGAGAGATGTGCTAACACTGATATATGTGCTTATTTTCAGCGTATGTAATTATTACCTCCTTTAAAACTGTCTTAGTTGGTATTGGCTTTTTAGCATAATGTTAAAAAATAGTTAGAAAGGGGAAGGGATGTTACTTGAACTACAAAATAGGAATGGTACTATGATTAGATTTCCATTTCCAATGCTCATCTGCTCTGTGACCTTGATGAAGCCTTAGTTTCCTCATCTGGAAAAGCACACTCAGGTGTGCTTATCTTGCAGAAATGTTACAAGGCTTTTATCCTCTTTAAAAAGAAAAGAAGTCAGAAGCAGATATAGAATACAAATCTCAACCCCTTCTTTTACATCACCTTGCCACAACTGGGTTTACTGCTTCTTCTGCATATACTGAAGAGATTCTGAGAATTCACCTGTAGCAGAGGGCATGTTGAAATAGCAGAGGGCACAAGCAGCTCTACCTTCTCTAGCTGTCTTATTTGACTGAGTTCGCTTTGAAATCTTGTCACTTTAACAAACACAACAGAAGAATTTAGGAGGTTAATTCTCAAATAACTTTTCAACATTCCTTTTTGAACAGGTAACTCACTAGAAAAATATTGGTGAACCTGAATGGACAAATGTGAGTAGTAACAGATTAGCAATACACACTAATGCTCATCAATCTGTATCTTTATAGCTCAAGGTATCTTTTGGTTAGATAAATAGAGAAAATGTTTAGCAAAATGAGTATGTTTGGAAAAGCTGTCCTTAAAAATGCTTTTTCTATTTCTTTTGCCTCTTTGAAAACTTTTTTAATGATTATTTGGCAACTTTTATCACAAATAGTCCTTAAATTACAAGATAAACCCAATTACTTTAATATTAATGTGCTACAACTGCAGACAAGTGCTGACTTCTAATGGCAAAGAAAGGGACTTTATAAAGTTTTTAAAGCATATTATTATACTTGTACAATGTTTTTTTGCATAATATTTAATGGTACCCTGTCATCAAACCCTCAAATAATGATGGTACCCTGCCATTAAACCCTCAAATAATGATATGTGGACCCATAACCAATTTAATGCTGCCGTTTGTACCCGGAGGCTCAGCAGGACTCTGTACTCCCCAGATTTGTTCTGTTAGTCACTTAGGGAGGAGCCAATCCAGATGTATATATTTTAGCTATGAATTCATCGCTTTCCCCAGATTGAGGCTGAACTTCCAAACCTGGAAAATACAAGGATTGTATTGTATCCACCCCACCTTCTCCTGCTCATCTGCCCACGATCCTAGCAGCAGAGCACAAAGGTCCCTGTGATGAGGGGTTAAACACACCTCTGAAAGCAGCTTTTACTAGTGTGTGACTTCCCTTCTTGTGTTTTCAGTGTGACTAGAAGTTTGCCCTCTCCAAACTGCAAGAGGGAAGCAAGCTGTAGGAAAAGTTTAAATCCATTGTGAATGAAGGGAAAGGAACAGCTGTAGAACAGGAATGAGCAAGTAAAGGAAGATTTTCTTCTGGACAGGACTACATGGCAGCCTAATCCTGTGTTGCAAATGTTGAACAAAGAACACTGTAAGCAGAAAGAAACAAGGTCATGGGCAACAGCTGTTTGTAACATGTGCATAAAGAGCCAGGTAGTCGCTCTGGGGCTTGTCCACAGGAACCTCTCTCTGCTCTGGAGAAAAGGGAATACCTGAGAATCAGAATCCCAGACTGGTTTGTGTTGGAAAGGACCTTAAAGCTCATCCAGTTCCAACCCCTGCCATGGGCAGGGACACCTCACACTAGAGCAGGTTGCTCCAAGCCCCTGTGTCCAACCTGGCCTTGAACACTGCC
>JANHGB010001388.1:0-24143 GCA_026283785.1 Coracopsis vasa | reverse complement strand
TCATTTGGTTGGGGGGGGGTTGGGGGAGGAGGGCAAGGAGGGGATCAAACAAAAACAAACCACCCAAGATGAGCATTGTATTAAGTCTGCAGTTTTGGATCATGGTGAAAAGTGTGTGCAGTCATTCAGTCCTTCCTCACGGAATAATTTGCAACCTAAACAAGAGCTCCATATGCTTGCTGATTTAAAAACACAAACACATGTAAATATATGTATGTCTATTTATAGGTATATGTGTGTATGTATTGATACACTCTTACAAAGATTAAGGTATTTGTAAGAAAACTGCAAGTGAAACTGTTGCCTAAAGAAATTTCTTATGTAACTTTCATGGATTTAAGTTTGGGACTTAATGAGAAAACAAAGCAGGTAGATAAGATTTAAAATGTATAAAGCTTATGTACAAATGTAATAAACAGAATTGCCAGAAGGCAGCATGTATCAATTAAGCCAGGAGATGGAGAGGGATGGACAAGACTGGGAGCAACCAATGTAGATCAGTTTCCCTCCTGATTTTCTGATTAAGAGAGCTCTGGTTTTGCCTGTATTGGCTTCTCAGAGATCATAAACATGTCAGGGGAGGTCTTTCTGCTCCAAACTGTCAATGTAAATTTTTTAAAATTACTTCTTGTTTCTCCCTTTTGGTCATTTCATCCATAATGTCTTGTGAGGGAATATCAGTTTTCCCAAATACTATTTCATAATGCGCAGCTGTCCGAAAAGGAGCTGTAAAGCATTTGCTTCCTGCCCTCTCTTTCTGGATATAACTTCCTTGTGAAAGAATTTCATGTGTACTCTGTGTGTGGTTTTAATGTACGAGTTACTAGCTCTCAGAGTCTGTGGGCATCTTGTTGGCATAAGTTGAAAACAAGACACACTACTCACACACTCTTCCCCACAGCTGCTGTCTATCTTTGTGCCTGTAAGAACCAAAGTAAACTGAAAAGTCTATACTAAAAACCCAACAAAGTACAAATCTTGATTTTTTTTATTTTTTTTTTATGCCAAGTGTTTCGGTATTACAAACTGAAAGCAATTTTATAATGAGAAATCTTAGCAGTGTTCCCTAAATTACCAATAGTATGCTATTTAGGCATAGAATCATAGTATGGCTTGGGTTGAAAGGGACTTTGAAGATCCAACCCTCCTGCCACCAGCAGGGACGCCTTCCATTAGACCACGTTGCTCCAAGCCCTGTCCAGCCTGGTCTGGAACACTGCTGGGGATGGGGCAGCCACAGCTTCTTTAGGCAGCCTGTTCCAGTGCCTCACCACCCTCACAGTTCAGAACTTCATCTAATGTCTAATCTAAATCTACCCTCTTTCAGTCTAAAACCATTTCCCCTTTTCCTTTCACTACTTGCTCTTATAAAAAGCTGAATGTTAACACTTATGATTTCTAGACATAAGTTTCATAAATACTGTCTTACTTGGCATTGTATAGAAGAAATGTCCAGGGAGACTTTCAGCAGTGTTTGAATAGGTAGAATCCCTTTTTTGAAGTCTCTTGCTTGCCATCAGTCTTTGAGGAGGAAGACTATTGAAAGCATGTTTCTTGTGGGGTCTGTTAGGAGGTACAGAAACTATAATTTGCTATTTGTACTGATGCAGGTTGCAGTGGAATCATAATAAATAAATAAATGGAATTATTTATTTAACCACACATGCATAAACTTACCCATAAAAGAAAGTCTTTTGCTGCTCTTTTTTAAACACACATCCCCCCCCCCCTTTTTTTTTTCCTAAGACATGCCTAAACTTGTGTAAATAAATAACACTTGGAAAGATTGTCATTTTAGGATGCCCTACATATCTACTGTCTAAGCTTCAGCAGTAAGTAGGTGGTGTAGGAAGCTGATGGCATTTGCATTCAGTGCTAAGCTAAGCTGTTGGTGAGTGTGAACTGGAGTTTCTCCTGTAGTTGTACAGAGAGTTTAGTTCTTGTTGTCTGTAGTCCCTGAGATAGGAAAGTTGATGAGGCATAAATTGTGTGAAGGAATACTTTAACTTTACATGATGAGCATCTTAATTTTCAAATAACAGATTCTGTGTCAAGAATCAAACATTTACTTGGAACTGCTTGTCCCTGTGTCATTGCCACTTCCCCCCCACCTTCCACAAAATTGTTGTGGTATCTAGTATTTGAAAACTTTTTATCTGTGAGAAAATCCTAGTTTGTTTTTATTTTACTCTATAGATAAAAGTCTTTGCAGCTCATAATCCATTTTCTTACAAGTGTTAATTGACGGCAACAAACTTGATCAAGGCAATAACCCCTTAGGCAGGACTTGGGAAGAATAACTGAAACTAGAATAAACACCAAGCAATGTCACTTGCAACCTAAGAACTTCTGAGTATAACACTGGTTCTCTACTTCATTCATTTTAAGGAAAGACTGTTGTTCTTTTTACTGATGTTTAGGTCTTCTGGTTGTTGGTTTTTTTTTTTCCTGGTTCAAGTTTGACATAGTATTCTCTAGCTTGATGTTAAAATAACATCCGTTGTGCTCCCTTCCTCCCAGTCCCCCCACCTCCAACTCACAGGCTCACAGACAAACCTTGTAGTTCTGCATTTTTGCACTTTGATCCATCTGCATGGATTATGCTTGTTGGGGGACAAATTTAAAATTTGTACTACTAAGCCATCTCTGCAAGGATGAAAGCTGCATCCCTGGAAACCATTGCAGGAATATGTCCTACATCAGATCTCAGGTGGAGGGATTTTTATTTTTTTTTTTGTAAACAGTATTTTTAACCTTCAAATGCTGTAGTCTTTCAATTTATCTTTACAAGAAGTAAAGTACAGGCTACAAACTGGGGCAGAGATAAATTACCTCTTCCAATCAGCTCCAGAGCTGTAGTGTTCTTCGCGTGCTGATCTGACACTGGAGTAGAAGTTCTGATACTTGTGTGGCTTTGGGGAATTTGTCAGTCAGCAGCTCAGTTGTATGTAAATAGCTTAAACATTTTGTAGCTTACTTTCAGTTTGCTTGTTTGTGGTTTTTTAATGTAGTGTGGGTGCTAGTTGTGTTCATTGATTTAAGGTGTTTAAAAAAATACAATTTTGGTTCTTCAGGAAGCTTCAAGCTATTTCAAAGACTATTTGTACATAATTGTGCTGTCTTGACCTACTTAGAGAATTGTGTGGAACTATTTATGCCAGTTGTTCCTCAATCTATGCAGAGATACAGCAAACTTGACCGTTGTCTGAGCTTGTATCTGCATCAGGGTGATGCTTTCTGGGACTGATGTCACCCTTCAGAAGGTGTCTTTCTCATGTTGGTCCTTTTAATTGCATGCTTAGCAAATTATTATTTTTTCTTTTTCTTTAAGACTGGTTGGCTTTCTTTCTAAAACTAGCGTGTGGTTTAGAAGTAAATGCTTTACTTTAAAACTAACATTACTTTAAAAGTAAATGAGATCCCTGTTACTTGAAATTAGTAGTTTAGATCTTTTATGCTGGTTATTACTTTGAGAAACTCAGTGATGCGACTCTTTTACAGTTTGGAGTATGTGAGCAGTGTAAAATGCTTAAGAACCAGGAATTATAAACTTAGGCACTGGTGGTATTTATTAAGTATAAGTAAGGCAATTCATTAAGCAGATGTTGCTTATCTGAGTTATTTAAGTAACCTGTAATAGTCAGGTTGGAAAAGCGTTCAAGGTGAGCTTTAATATTAAAAGTAAAGAAACCCATCTTTTTTTCTTTTAAGAGTTCAGCCTCCTGGAAATGCACATGATGTTATTTGTATAATACAGCTTCAAGAGGTAAGCTGTTGAGGCCAATACCTAATGTAAATGCACCTTATGGATGTGGTAGGCAGGTGTTCTAATGCCATGAGTAGTAATTGTGATGTTGTAACTTGGAAGTTGATGTCTATATGCTTTCTCTGAATTTCTATAAAACTTTATAAATACTGCAGTTTGGGATTCTGCATGTCCAGCTCTGTAGAGACAGTTTGCTTTAAAAAACTTTGTGTAAGGTGTTTTGGTTTTTTTTTAATGAATTCTTACCTGGTTTGTGTTACAGATACCAAAACCCCATTTAGGAGAAAATTTTTTATATGCATAGTGCTCATATTTTAATTGTTGATATCTGTGTGTAATATGAACATGTACAGATTTTATTCTAATTAAGTATTGTTCTACATTTTTATTACTAAAGACAAGTAAAGAATGTTGGTACTCAAAAGTATTTCAGTTACTTCAGTATGTTTCTGTGACCTACATGCTTCCTCCACACACGTTTGTGCAGAAGCTATAGAAAGTTAAATAAGGCAGTTCAAAAGAAGTCAGAAAGGTCAGGTGGAAGAAGTGACTTGCCATACTTCATAGGTAAAGAATGCTAGTGCATCAAACATCCAGTTACTCACTTAGGAAGATGCAAATGCCACCGTCGTGTCGAGATGTTCTTGTGGTCCCCTTAGCCAAATGCATTTTTTTAAAAACATTTCTTGTTTTATTTCCTACCCTTTCCCCTCCTTCCTGTGCCCTTTATGAAACTGTTTGTAACCTCTGCTTGTAAAATTATTTTCTATTACTAATTTGTTTTTAAATCTTCATAAAATGGTTTTATAAAATGCCTAGATACTACTTTTGATACTGCAACAGATCTCTGTATTCCTTCCATGCAAGTTGAAAGGGAAAAGCTGTGACCCCTGGAAAAAGAGCATTCTTTCTCCTTCTAATTAATCCAGAGCAAATCCTGATAACTAACAATTTTGATTTAAACCCCAATGTGTTTGATTCCTTCTTGCTCTCAGATTAAAGTTGAAAAGTAATTTTGCACAGCTGTGGCATATTGATGGCTTCCAGGTGTTTAGATAGGAACAGCAGTATTCAAGAAACCATTATCAAAGAGCCTAGGTGTTCATGGCAGTAGGCAAAGAAGCCTTACTGAATGTGTCTGTCTAATTAAATATTTAGATATAGTTATCAAAACATGCACTATAGTGAATAGTAAAGAACAGTACAATACAGCTGAGGCATATTGCACGAGTTTTCTGATGATATGACTATGCAATTATATGGCTCTTAAATGACAATTAAATGTAAGTTGAGAGGAAGAATAGATAACAGTTAAAATTGTTCAGGATTTTTTAATTAAATTAAAAAGAACTGAACTGTTACTCTGAACTTGGAGATGTAAGTTTCAAGGAGGGTTTGAAACATCTGTGAATAAGAATCTCTGCATGAACAAAGGTTCAGTGCAAACTATTTAGGATATTTTATATTAAAAAAGCAAGGTAATAGAGTATGATCATGCTAACTTACTCAGATTGACTGATTACAAGGTAAAATATGTATTGATTGCCTACTAGTAAAAGGAAGAGTTCTAACATTTTGTCAACAGAATATCTAAAATTTTGGCTATTTCTACTGTCTCCTTGTTACTTAATCTCTGAAAGACAGTGAAGTTAACATAAGATGCCTGTAATATTTGCCCCTTTATGCTAAATTTAAGTTCATATTCTTGTCTATTTCTATTTTTTAATAGTGCTAAATTCTGTCCTTAAGCCCATCAGAAATTAAGAACAGGCTTTTAGTCTTGAACTCTGAGCTCTAACTAACCCTCTTGCATGCATGAATCAAGTATAGTCTTGTAAATTTTTGGGAGGGTTTTGTGGTTTGGTTTTTGAGAGGGTGTGTGTAATAGTTTCACGTATTCTTAGTACCATATCTAATGTTGCATGGCCTACCTTCAAAACCTCAAAGCTGGGATCTTATAATTACTTGTGGAGAAAGGCTACAGGATGGTTTTGTAGAGGACTTGTAGCAAGACCTTTGACCTGACCAAATGTTCTCTGCTGTCCTTTTGTTGTAATATTGCTTTTCTGCGTCAGAATGGCACACCCATTGGTCTGTGCTCTGCAACAACTTTCTACTATCTAGCCACTGAAACTTTTGCTGATCACAGGTCTCTTGTCCTTCCTATTCCTGCTCCCCTACCTGATGCTTAATAATAGTAAACTCAAAACATTAGTCTAAACTGAAGAAGAAGAAAAAAATCTTTATCCTGATAGGAAAAGAAAAAGATACGTTAGCAAGATCCTTCAAAAGCAAATAAAGGCATATAATAAGAATGGGTGAACTTTGGTCAACTTTCACATGTTAACTTCATTTTTTTGTCTCTAAAGATTCTCTCTAATTTTCATGACTAGAAAGCTTCTATAATTTCCACTGAAATTATATAATTACCAGTGTTTATCATCAAGCAGAATTAGCTTCCTTGTTTAGTGACTTAGCAGTAAGTCTAATGGAATTTTCTTTTAATCAATATGAGAATTAGGAATGCCCTAAATGAAAATATGCACTTCAGAAGTGGAAGGAAAAAAGCAGCAACTTGAAAAATCTAATAATGTTCTTCTAACTTGTTTACTAGTTAATCAAGAAAATATTTTTCTTCATTTGGAAATCATATTAGGGTTTTCTGTATAATAAATGTTTCCTGCTGCTAATATGGGATTGATGATTAGTAGTTCTGATAAGGATTATGGAGTTTAATGAATACATTATAGTTCTTGATGTTTATACATTCATACAGCTACTGAAAATATTTACCTTTCTGACAGTTCAGTACAGTATTCAAGCCTTAATGATTCAGATACTTGAAAATATGAAATTCAAAGTTTCTTCAGCTGCAAGATACCGTATCAAAATGGATATGAAATATTTGTATATCTACTACCTTTGGTGTATAACAAACTTCAAGATTTGGCTGTGAATAGTGTTAATTTTAGTGTTGATTTGCCTCAATATTGCTTTGATTTGGGTGGGAGTTTCTTTGTTTTGTTTTTGAATGCAGATAATCCCTTCAATTTTTACCTCATGGCTTGAAGAAACCAAAGAAAACTAGTAAAGGCATATGAATAACGAAGTCTGAAAATGAAATTCCATAAAAATTACAGTAGATAATTTTTTTCACTTACTCTTTCAACTGTTTTTAAGGAAGATGGCAGGCTATTTTAGCTGCAGTTTAATCTCACTGAACACTACTGAGATGCAGAAACATAATTCATGTTTTATGACTATGGTTACTGGTTAGAGTTTTTGTTCTATACAACTGTCCCTAAGGAATTTTTTTTTTCAAGTGTGCAGATTGTGTATCATCTCTGCTAGATGACATGACTTATATTTCTTGTGACAGTGCAGCCTGACACTTGCAGTGTTCAGGTTAAACCTGTTTGCAATGTATTTATCTTGAAATCACTTAGTTACATATATGATAATACAAGTGTTGTTAGTATAAGGAGCTTATTACTTCCAAAAATTCTGTTTCAACCCTGGTGACTTTCCATCAGTCAGTACTGACCTGGGTAACACTGCATGCAGATGGACCTTCCATTAGATATTTCTAATATGAAAACTAATTCTAGTTGCATATCTCAATAGGAGACATAATTTTAAAATAAAAATGTAGTGTTAAGACATCTGAGTCATCTTATTCATACCTTCTCTGTGCTTTTATTGAGTAAAAGAACAATTTTGTTAATGCCCAAACTTAAAACAGTTTGTCCTCAGGAGTGTTTAATTCTGTTATAAGCATGGCTGAGTTCTCACAAACTTAAACAACTTACAGCACGGTATGCAGTAGGAGAAAGTTATTATGAATTGAATTAGGTACTTACAGTAGAGAATACAGCACACAAATGAGCTGCAGAAGTGCAAAATAAAAGCTGCAATTGCTGAAGAGGGGATGATAGAGTTTTCGGTTCATGCTGCTGTCATGCTCTGTCATTAATATGTAAATATATGCACATACACACAATAATATCGTCCCCAGTTGAACTTTGTTGTCCCCTCAAGGTCACAATAAAATCTTTGCCCAGTGACTTTATTCATCGGAAATATAATTTGAAGGATCTGGAGCTGCCTTTTAAATTACACTGTAGTACTGTCAGATTCCAGAAAGACCACAGACACGCTTGGTCCTCCTTTTAGAGGGGGTGATAAGTTTGTGCAAACAGTTGTCGTTATTCCATTGCACAATTCGGTACTTTCATCAGACATCAAAAGTGTCATGGATCAGATTCTTGGGGAGGTTGCAAGGAAAACTGTTTTTCACTTGTCCTGAACTATGTGGTGGACCCAAGTTAAGATACTGGAAATGCTGCCATTGAGGAATTGTTCTAACAGCAGTCAGACTGTACTTCACTCCTGCAGGGCTGTTGCAACTGTCCAAAACAAGTCCTTCATGATTCTGTTGAAGCCCCTCCAACTGGTATGTCTGTAAGAATATTCCTTAACCCTAAAAGGAAATGAAAAGTGGCAGCTGCAAGTGGTGTGACTTTTTTTTCCTGAAGCCTTGAAATTGCCATGTAACCTGCAAGTGGTTGACTTTTTTGAAAGATCAAGGGATTTTGTGTGATTAAATGGTGCAATAAATGGAACTACAGAAAGAGGAAGATAACCTTCTCTCATAAAGTTGAAATGGTGCCCAGCATAGGGAATAGAAAGTGTGTGTTAGGTTCTGGTAGGCTTAATCTAAAAACACCAAAGAGGAGGCCAGAACAAGAGTTTTGGGAACAATTTACAAGGTGCCTGAAAACTATTAAAGCCTGTTTTTCAGGCGTCGGAAACAAGAACCTTGCAGTAACACTAGAAACTGATTAATTTATAGAAGTGGCACTTGAAGAAAATAAGGTCACAGAACAAAAAAGCAATGCTTTTGGGTAACTGTGCTCACAATATAGGAGATTGGACAAGTTCACTTCAGTCCAGCTCTGCTCCCTTGCAAAAGGAAACTGCCTTAAAACAAGATGTTAAGAGTTTGGAGGTGGAGGCGGTGAGCAGAATGAACCACGAACCCCCAGGTCAAATGTCATCTTCCTCATCAATGACATGAAAATGAAATGGCTGAGCTATCTGCGACATATATTGCCCAGGGCTGCTTCACTGTAGGACAGTTGGGTATAGCTCCAAGGTGAGTCCAGAGAGCTCCCCACCAGCAGGCTTGATGGCACACTTGTGCTTTCTGCAAGTGAGTCACAGAGCAGGTGGACTAGGGGGATGCAGTTGACATAGTTAACCAAAACCCTTGTTAAAGGTTCTTAAATCCTAGTCTTCAATAAGATAAGGAAGGTCTTCGGATAAAGAAATTCATTTAAAATGGAGGGCACCAGGAATAAGGCAGTGGTGATAGATGTTAGGTTTTTGCATTTGTGTGAGTCCCCCTTCTGGGATCTGTGCAGTTGGATATGCTGCTAATGTTAAGTTATTTGTAAGAGGGAATGGATAGAAAAAAGAGTGATTTTACTAATGTAAGATTATTCAAGATCATAGAAACAAGGCTGACACAGAGTTGCAGAGAGATTTCATGCTAGAAAGGCAAAAAGGACAAATGAATTTCAGTGTATTTAAAAACTCTAGTAATGAAGCAAAGTATTTGTCTTACTATGAAGGACAAGTAAATGATCTGTGATTCTGAATATATGCATCAAAAGAACAGGTAGTTGTCTTATTTTTCAGGGAAACTAAATGCTAACATGATAAATAACATATGGTTCTGATCACTGTAGTTGTGGTTAGTCTCCATTTCCAAGGATATGGATACCATAATGCACATGAAACTAAACCAGAATTGTGATAGCGGCACAATAAAAAGGTTTTCGTAGTTCATAATATATCAGATTATCATATTTACCAAATGACATAAAGGGAAAACATCAACAACATTCCATCAAGACTGTAGCCAGCATAATCTAATTTAAAATAAGTATGATACAAAAAACAGTGCAGAATGGGAAACAACAACCAAAGGAAAAATTACAATCTGGGAGGCAAGTGTAATGTAAGAAGAAAGAAAACTCCTGCAATATAGTAGCTTTACATGGTTGCTGCTGCCACAGAATTACTTCTCTTCTAAGAAGAACCAAAAGAACAGATTAATTCACTGTCAAATCAAATTTTCCCCTCGAGACTAAACATTAAAAATGGGAACAGTGGATTTTTAGCGACTCTTCAACTAAACCAGAGTGCTGCAGACTCCAGAGAGGCCATCTAATTGCTGTAAATTCTCTTTTTCAAGAACACTATCAGGCATACCATTCTCAACATTCTCTTTTCTGTTGCCTCTTACATGAGAAGACTTCTTTTAAAATATATTCTTTGGTCTTCAACTGCAGGAATAAAAGTTTTTGTTTCAGATGAAGCATATGCACTCTAAATACGCACTGCATGTTGGATTCCAATCCAACATGTTTATGGGTTTCTTTTTTATCCTAATTTAAACCTTTAAGACCAAGCTTTCCCAATAAGCTCAAGAGGATGCATGGAGCAAAGGAGAGAACATGTCAGCAATTCTGTTAATTTATATTTACTCTCTAGAAATGATTGACAGGTGTTGAGGTTTATTTTGGACAATGGGCTACTTCATTTTGCAGGGAGATTCATCTTTAGTCATGCCTTTGATATGCATGTAAGGTGAGTCACTATCACCCGTTCTTTATTCACAGTGTAGAGGTAGAGGAGATGACCTATTACCTCTTGTGTAGCATTAGTTTCTTCTCAGCCTTTGGCAGATCTTTGGATATTTTAACCAAGAAATAAAACACTTGCATCTGACCAGAAAATGATTGCTTTAAAAAATCAGTGGGCTTTTCCTAGTAATTTTATTTATTAAACTTATGTAGCAAAAGCTTTTAATGTTTTAAGTGGGTTGTGAACATAATTTACCACTTTGGGTTTAATTAATTGTTGATATCCAAGTCTTGTCAAATATAATTTGCTTTGAAAGAAGCACTGCAGCAAATGGAGTACATGAAGATATTATTCTGGGACTTGAGAGCCATGTTCTATTAAAAAAGAAAAAAGAATGCTAGAAGCAAGACCCCTCCAATTTCCTGTCCTCCTTGATCTACATGCTCTTACATCTTAAATGGTGGTTTGAGCATTCAGAGGTTTAAAAAATGGCAAACTACACAGCTAATCCGTATGTCACTGTTCTGTCCTCTGTTCCGTCTTTCTCCTCCAACCACAGATGCATTCATTCTTCACTGAGTATGTAGTATATATGTGTGTGTATAATTGCAGTTAATTTCCTCATCACTGGCATTTTTTCCACAGAACTTGTTTTGATGCAGATGTGTGGTATATATTTAATAGAAAGATAGTCACGGTGGTTTTCTACCTTACTGTTCCACGTGTTGCTTTGTGTCTAACAGTATAATGTTCAATGCTATTCTGAATTAAAAATTATTTCTAAATAGGTGTTTGTAAGACTTCAAGAATTGTTGTCTCTTTCACAGTGCTTTTTTGAGGTGCGATTGTAAAGAGAAAGTTTTCCATAAATCTGGGGTGATTTTTTGCATTCTTAAATACTTCAATACTTAAACCTGCTTATCTTGTGGCTTAAGCACAGAAATACTGTGAAATACCAAGAACAACTCCCACTGGCTATAGCTGCAGCTGATTATTTAGTGGCTGTTTCCTTTAGAAGCAAATTAAGTTGGATATGTGAAAAACAGAGAAAGTAGCTTAATTAATAAGGTCTAATAAATTTGAGTGGCTTGCTTGGCTTTTGGCATGCAGTTATATCAGAACAGTACAGTAATGCAGTTTTGGTGGGAAGGGACACATAAATAATGGTTTAATTATTTATGGGAGAAGTGGAGTTTAAGAGCCTCAACTGGTACCTTTACACTTTCAGTTTCATGCTGTCACCCTGTATGCAGTTCATCGGCAGGTTGCAAACCCTTGATTTCCATGAGAAATTATGGCACTTGGGCTATTGCTACTAGATACATTGTCCACCGTAGAGCAGGAGAAGGCATGTTTTTCTAGCCAGCTGTAAAGTGTTTGCTGAGAGAGAAAAAAGATAACACTGAGGAGTTACACATTCCAGTAGAAGCTTTGAGGAAGACTTTCTAGAAGGCATAAATGATTCTACTTCTTTTCCTGAAACTCTGAGCATGAAAATTTCTCCTTTCTATCTTGCTTTCATCTTCCCTACCCCTGCTCCACCTTTGGGTGCTTGTCTTAGTCTTGTTCATGATACCAGCTGCATTATTCAGAGCTCCTGTATCAATCACACTTTGTTCAATCTGTACCAATGTTTTCATGGAAGCTTACTCAGTTCCCTTCTCCCCTTTTTCTGATTACCATTCTGTATTTTCTTCCTTGAACCTCTCTCTCTCTTTTATTTTCTTTTTTTTTATTTTCTTTTTTATTTTTTCCCCTCTTTTTAATTTGTTCCATCTCATCATGCCCCACCTCACCTGTGGCTCTCAGGAGAACTGGAAAAGAACTACATGAATCTATCTTCTTCCTGCTGCCCTTGAGCGCCAGTGATAGTGACTCCATGACCCTTTACTTGCATTCCTATCGTTTCCCAGCTGTTGTGCTGGTTTTGCCTTTCCTTCTTTTCCCAGAATTTTCCCACCTTCTCAGGGTCCCCATTCTCACTCCTCAACCAACTGCTTGTTAGTCCTTTATTTACCATTTTTCTTACTGACTTTTAGTCAATTGCTTCTTCTGTCTTCCATCCTCTTTGCCCAAATGATTTGGCTTTCCACTGACTCTTCCTCCAGTTCCCACTGGTCTTGCCAAGTAGGCTCAAATCCTTCCTTGCCAGCTTCCTGCAGCTTCCCACTCACCAGAGCTGTTACACTATACTTTTTTCCTTTTCCTCTCTTCATTCATGCCCTTTGCATTCTAGTCACATTTTCCTTTCTATGTTGCCTAGGTGTCAGCACAGAGTAATCGAAAGTATAGGAGAAACTTTCTCACTTCTGGATTGTATTTTCAGTGCTTACCTAACCAAAGGGATAAAACTGTGGGGAAAATCTGTTTTCAGAAAGACTAACTTTATCCTTTAAGTCGTGTTTGTTAAAGATGTATCATAAAACTTTTTCTTGGTAAAGTTCTAAAACTGTTTCTAGTGTCATTGTGGCAGTACTCTTCCAGATAATGCCAATGCACAAAAGATTCTCAGTTGTTGGGGCTGTATTTTTGTACTGTATAAAACTGTTTGGATGCTGTAGCCTTCCCTAGAGTAGCTTTTGCTTTTAGAAATCTTAGCTGATAAAGTTGAAAAAACCTGCTGAGACTTGCTATGTGGTGTTGTGGATCTCAGCCTTTTTTATGTCATTAGTATGTACAAATTCAGTATTCCCATAGTGCTTTGAAGATGTATTTTAGGCCAACTCTGAGGGACAAAACCAGTAAAAGACAAACTCGTACCCTATAAATTGCACCTTTTTAAACATCTCAAGTTCCTTCTACTAAATTTAGAGGTTCCACCATGCTCAAAGATGAGGTTTCTGTGTATGCCTGCACATGCATTTTGCTCAGGTTTTAATTTTTTTCCTGTATCCAAGTTTCTTGAAATGATTGGAGCTAGTTTATAACAGATGAGCTCCTCTTGAGTACTTGCCTCAAATTAGATTATATGTCAAAATTCTTAACAAAGTTGGCTGATGTTACTTTTACAAGCAAGTGAAAATGCAGTATTCTAATAGCAACTCGAGCATTGAGCAATCTTTAAATTTCATTCCATCCTGCATAATTTTAAGCAGTTGTCTTGGAATAACAACAAATGCCTTCCCTGCTGGTCTGTTAGAAGAGGGAGCTATCCCTCAACCATGATGACAAGATAATTAAAGCCTCTCTTCTGCCTCTTGACCTCAGCTGTCCCTTTGTTCTTGTACCCGTAGTGGTGAGAGAGTGTAATTCAGCCAAAGCGAAACCAGTAAAGTCTGATTCAGGACTGGGATTTTTAGTGTCTCCTAAAATAAAAATTACTCAGCAAAACTGTTGCCTCTTTTTCTGCAACTCAGTCATCTGATAGCAAGGGCTGTCTGCACTGAGGCAGACTAAGGATCTAACTAATGTATATCCTGCGCTGGTTCTCTGTATATTTTTTGAGGTTGCCCCTGAATGAAGAGTGGGAACAGGACCTGGTCTGCCTCTGCATTCAGGTTCATGCTTTCTACCTCCAGGCTCCAGAGATTCCTGTGTGGTGCAGGCTGTCCTGCATGGTGCATTCTGATGTGGGGTTTCCTCTGTTATGTCTGAGGGCTCCAATATGACCAGCAGCTCTTTACCCACATATCAAAACAATATTTTTCAAGACTATTCTGAGCTACCAGTCTTTCAGCAGAAAGAACTTGAAAGCCTCTCAGAACAACTAGATCCCTCTCTGTCATAGAGAGAGTGTAGAGAAACCTTGTTGAGAACCTGCTGCACAATTCCCATCCCTGCATGTAGACCTGAACATCCCCTTACCATGCCATGTGCTAGTTCTGGCAGGTAGCACCAGGGCTAGAGAATAGCAAACTACACAAATTCAGCAGTATGTAGCTCTAGAACTTCCTGAACCAAAATATCTGTGTACAGTAAAAATCAAGCTAAAAGGATTTATGTATGCCTGCTCTATGCAGTGTCTTCTGGGTTATCTAGTATGCTATATGTCACTCTATGAAGTTTCATGATCCGTGTGTAAAGGTGTTGCCTCTATTTAGATCTTCTGGTATTTTTTCTCTGCATTTCACTCTGCTTTTTCTAAATTGTTGGGTTTTGCTTGTAACGAGGGTTTTATAGCAGCAAACCAACAATGATAACAGCTATTTTGTATAGTAGTAAATTACCTGAAATGCCACTTTGTTTATAACTAATAACAACCCATCTTTCTACCTGAACTGTCATGTACTTCGTAGTTGTTTTGTTTAGTGTTTTAAAAAATGCAGTTATTTTTATATCTGTTTTGAGTTAGAGCTCTGTAAAGGTGAAGCAGCTATTATGAGATGCACTGAAAGCATTCTCAAGAAATTAAGCACCGAGTATGTGGATGCTTGGAAAGATTTTCATTTTCTATGTTAATGTGAGTGTATGGAAATTGACTTCCATGTTTAACTTACCATTTTAGAAAGATCATTAATGTAGTTTTGCTTTTTACCAACAGCCCATAGCAGTACTTGAAAGGCATTTGATGTGGTTGTTTCTATGTACCTTTCTTGGAATTACACTTGCTTTTATGCAGGTTTCACTATGTATAAAACCAGTTTAGCTTTTCAGTGCACTGATTTTTAGTTTTATCCCCTTAAACACCAAGATGCACAGCTATGTGTGTATGTAATTTTTTTTTTATAATTATAGCTCTTTAAATTCCTGATGTCAGTAAATAAAACCATCCTCCTGTGACACAGGGGAAAAAAAACCCAAACCAAACCAAGACAAAACAGTAACATGTGCCATTACATAGAAGATACTTTGGTGAAACTTTATCTTTTACCTTTGATGCATAAGATTTGTTCCTCTTCTGGATTTATCTACCTCTTTCTTAGGACTGTAAAAAAAATGTATATTCTGTTTTTCTGGTTTCAGTGAATCTTGGAGAAACAAAACCAAGCTTGCCTTGATGGTAATAGCATAGGATTTCCTAGCATGACATAGGAGCTGGAATTGGATGTGACAACTGGAGTAATAAACAGTCTTGAGGAAATCAATTATTTGATTTTTCCTATTTATTAGTTTCATGCTGGTTTAAATTAGGTACACCTGTAAAACTGAAACTATACATTTTAGTGTACTTCCTGAGACAAAGTATAGAGCATTTTTAACTTAGTTGCTATTCAATCTGTTCTGCTTGGCAATTTTGCTAATTTATTTTTTTAACACTGCTTATTTCTTCCTTTTTGTTTGCTCCTCTTTAACCTGTAGAAATCAATACTCTTTCCCCTGTTTTTCAGTGTTTAATTTTACTTTACAGTACTAAAACCATGGTTCTCTGAGATACTTCCTGTCTAACAGAAGCTGCTATGGCACAGATCACTTAGGCAAGAAGTTAGGATTCTGTTTGGGCTTTTTTTTTTTTTTTTTTTCCCTTGGAACAGCTTCAGCTTGTGAAAGTTGTCATAGTCGCAGTTTTACGCTGTAAGTGGCACTTTGATTTAAATATTGTAAGTCTGGAAAACAGCAGGAAGCAGTAGCTAAAAATAGCTGTAAATATTTCCTTATCTTCTAAAGTATTAATTGACAAAAATCTACACTGCCCTCATCTGTTCTTTCCCTTTTAATTCTTAAACATCTGCTTTTCCTCATAACAGCAGTTCCAGACTAAGTTTTAATCTTAAAACCAACATCTAACTGATAGTTCAAAACATGTATTAAATATATGCAGCACCTGGGTAACGCTTTACCTTGTAAAAGCAAGATTTTTTTTCTTTCAGGGGGCTGCTTATTGGTTTGCAAAACCTCAGTATTTATACTGGAATTTCATGCTGCATTTCCACCTTAGTGTGTATGTGTCTATTAAAAATTCCTTTCTGGTGTGGAATTACTTTGCAGAATTTGATGAGGAGAAATTTGAGCAAATGTTTTGTCTTAAGCTCTGAATGCAATGTTCTGTAGGGTTTGATTAAGGACATTATCTAAAAGAAAAAATAATAATAAAGGTTTTAAAAAAATTTGGAAAAACAACCTGGAAAACCTTAACCTTAATTGAACCCAATGATGCATGCACTTGAGAAAACACTTGACATAGTGTATTTTAAATCAATATTAAATTCTCTGTGCCTCTTGCATTACTCTGGTATTATGTTAACCTGTCTGAATTCTGTGGGTTAAAATGCAAAGGAACTGTAAAGAGGAAACCTGCAAACTAACCAATAGGGAAGAGAAGGCCCTAAAGAAACTATTGAGGGTCAGACTGCAGCTGCTTGACAGCGCTGGTATCAGCTGAGCTTGGATGCACGAGGCGCATGTTTGCAGAGGCTTCTAATGTACTACAGAATCCTGTGCAGGTAAAGCTTCATCTTTCAAACTTTTGCTTTCACTCACATCTCTCTTGAGAATTTAACTAATAGTATCTTTTGAAGTTGTTGAGGTTATTTCAGGTCTCTGATTGGAAACTCATGAGAGCCAAAATAAATATGCCAGCATTACTCACAGTGTTGAGAAGACAGGAAAGGTGCAACCTGGATCTGGTCTGAGTGCTGAGTTTTTGCAGTTGTTGGGCAGAGCAGCCAAGATCCGAGAGATAAGGTCAGTCACCAGCTGAAGAAGATCATACATAAGATGTGAAGCATGGCTACTCCATACGTGGAACAGTAGTGGTTATGATGGTCTTTAATTATAGCTGTGTACTTTCCATCACTTCTGCTCTGATTCAGTGGCCAGTGAACAGAGGTTGCTGTGGCTGTGTAGCTGTTGCTCAGGTCACTTCAGCAGAAGCACTTGGTGTTCACAGAAGCAGCTGCACTGTTGAAATTCTCATGTGCTCATATACAGGAATGTCAAAATGATACATGCTTTAAAAAACTTGGACTTAAGTACTTCGAATTAACTTCCAAATTATTGAGCAGTTTGGTTTTTTGGTTGGTTTGGGGGGTTTACGGGGGGGTTGGGGGTGGGTGTTGTTTGATTTTTTGTTGGGGTTTTGTGTTGTTCAGGGCTTTTTTCTGGTTGTTTTTTGGGCTTTGGTTGGTTGGTTGGTTGGCTTTTTAATCTGGTTTTTCTCTATCAAGAGGAGCCAAGTCTTCCTATTGTCAGAATGATGTTCTGTCAATGTTTAAGTACATGGATACAAAGAAGGAATGTAAGAAATTTTTGTGTTGAGTGATCAGTCAGTGATACCTGTGCAAATTAGATCTGACTACCTGCCTAGTGAGAGAGCGTTGCTTGTCTTGTACACTGAATGAGACAGAAGTCAGGTGTAAAAGTATAAGGTGATCATGTGAGTGAAAACTCTATAGTAAAATGCGTTAGGGACTCAAGCTGAAGGAGTTGCAGAAGGAGCCATTATTTTCCCCTCAGCTGTGCAGTCTTCTTTGCTTAGCTCCTGATTATGTTTTTTTTATGCAATCTATGCTGAGTTATTTTTGTATGCTGAGTCCACTCTTATCTCTTAAACAAGATTCAGTGCTTTTCAGCTTAATCCCTACAGCTGTGTATTAGTCAGAACTTTGATGTATCAAATGCCATGCAGAGTGTATCTGCCACTGTCTTTTAACTTTCAATCTGTAGATCCTAAATTTTTCTGAGGACTATGAAGATGACAGTATTATAAATTCAAGTTCATTAATACATTTTCCTAGATACTGCTAGCAGAATTCTTAAAAATGTTATCGATCTGTAACAATATAGTTTTATTTTCTTTTATTGAAAACAGTAGTTTAATCTGTCCAGCTAAAAAAAAAATCAGTCTCTACAGATAGCTTTACTAAAGCAGAGAAATGAAGCACTCACATAAATAAAAATTATTTAACGCAGATTTCAAGTCTTAAAAAAAAAAAAAAAAAAAGAAAAGGCAACAAAAAAGACTTAGACCTGCTTTACCTTTCTTTCCCTTTCACGTGCATGATTTTCTGCTTTTCATCTCAAAGCTAGCAGTTTTGCCTGGTCAGATGTCTTTTAAAATTGTAAATTTAGCACAGTATCAAAATTAGAATACGTTTCCAGATTTGACAGGTTTTTCTTGACACTCTAAAAGTTGTCCAATATCATTAATTTTGGGTTTGCCTTAAGCTGCCAAATATTTTTCACTTCTGAAATTTCAGGCCACTTCATGTTCTTCTGAGGTACAGCTTGTTCTCCTAATGGCTATGGTATAGCAACTGGTTACAGGATTTTGCTTTTAGTAATTACCTAGAATGTTAGTGCATTGCTGTAGTAAACCACAAAGTGTTAGAATAGTTTTGTACATGAAACAGAACAACATAAGAATTAAGTCTTGCTGTTTTGAAAACAGGTTATTAATAATGTGGAAAACTCCAGGAGCACTTCTTTTAGCCACTCCTTGGAGCTGGCATGTAGTCTTTTCTTTCTTTGGATGTGGAGTTCTCTCTTCCTTCCAAAAACGAGGACCCGTATATCTGTAGTGATTTTTTTGGCTCAGCAAAGGCTGCTGAACACATTTTTTTGAGTGTGATAGATTCTGAAAGTAATTTTTTAGCACTGGAAAAGCTGCTTGTATTTGAAGTCGATACTCGCTTTGGTGCTGAGAGACACTTACTGTCTTGGGAGAACGTGTTCAGTTAGCCAGAGGCCTGGAAGAAGCAGAAGTAAAGAGCATTTTGCTTTCTTTATCCTAGCATGCTGCCTACTCCATTGTCAGGCAAGTTGTCCAGCTACTTCACCTATAGTCTCTATTTTCTTCTGCTTTGAAAGGAAGTAACATGTCTCAGTCTTCACTCAGGCTGTAACGATTTCCTATTCTCATAGGAAAATCTAGGAACCAGTAAGCCCCTAAACTTTAAAGGTTTGAGGTGAGAGTCCTTTTCTGTCAGGGGTAGGAGGCTGGCAGACCTGTGGAAGAAGTGAGGGAACTGACAGAGCAGTGCTCCAAGAAACCCCTTCTGTTCTCGTGTCCAGTGAATGTCTATCCATCGCTCCAATGAACTCCTATCATTTGGTGGTTCACAACGTGATCAGTTGGGTGATCAAACAGTTTCACTCTCAAGTATCTAATGCAACAGTATTTTTCAAGTATGTTTTGTGACGCTTTATAGTTTAGCTTTAAGATATTAAATATAAGCAGTAGAAGAAACGTTTAAGAGGGTCTCTCAGGTCTGTCATGATTTTCTGTCGTCATGGTGATGGGTATAGAAAGAGTAGGACCTACAGTCAGTCAGCATTTTTTTTTGGGTTTTTTTTTTTTTTTTTTCATTTTACTGCTTAATTTCGTTACATCCAATTTAATTCTTTTATCAGTGAAATCCTTATCTAGTGATGATTCTAGCTATTACACCTGTCACTTCGATCTTCTTGCTGACATCATATAGTGTGGTTAAAACTTTATTTTTTCTCAAATATGCTGATGTGAGGTTGTACTGTCACACACTATTTCAGTGTACTCTTTGCAAACATTTTAGAGACAGGCAGTCAATGGGCTAAGTCTCAGGGTTTAAATATGTAAGTGTTTACTCCCCACCTCAACCCGTTCCACCCAATGTCAGATTAAATCATAGGATTATTTTAAGGATATTGCATTAAAATGTGATGGGACAACTGAAACTACTGTAATCATTAACTAAATATCTCTCGCTATTTAACACTGGAACAGAAGGTGTAAGATTTCTGTAGCATTAATTACTTCAAAGCTCATGAATGCATTTTCTAATGTGAATAAAAATGGTAAGCATTAGAAGACTTTAACATAAATACTGCATTTTTGAAGATATGCACAGCTCAGTGTCCTGTTCTGCTTGAAGCATAAACATGTCCTTGACAAAAGGTTGAATTTTCTCGTTCTAGTCATGCACATGCCAGTACTTTACCATTTCTCCTTTACTCATTGCAGAAAACTTTTTTTCAGTGTTGAAATTACTTCTGTGTTACTGAATGCATGGTTGCTCCCAGCAAGAGCTGTAAAGTGTATTTTTATCTGTTTAAGTGCTGAGAAGTTGCTATTACACCAGAAAAGCAGTATTGTGGGGAGGGGTTTTCTTCCTTACTATTGAAAATCCAAGTATTTCTTGCAGTCTCTTACCTGTGATTTCAAAAACTTAAGTGCTATCATGGTTAGTTTTCTGAACTGTGTTCACTAATGTGTATTCAGAAGGTAGACTGCACGACAAGGGGAGGGTGTGCAGTGTGCAGTGTTCAGGCACTCCTGCAGAGATGCTCTGAATTGTGGAGCTGATGCTGATTAGTGACTGTAATGTGTTATTGAGATACTATTCAAAGTTAGATGAAAGAAGAAAGATCTAATGATTGGGGTATAGAGGATATTACGTTACTGGAAATAATCTAATTGGCACAGCTTGCAGATGACACATTTCTGGCTGCTGATCTGTTAACTGCTTGTCACTGATTCTGGAGGAAAGATTTATTTGGTGGCATTTCTTATTAATCTATTTTTAAAATCTTTCTGAAGTTAAGTTAGAAAATAATTGGTTTTTTAAAAGCTGAAGTCAATGTATAAGCATTTCTAAAATAAAACCTTTAATTTTACATGGTACCACGCAAAAATAACTTTCCACTTCCTCTTCTGTAATCTCTAAGATCAATTCTTAGTTTCAGGTTTAAAGATGACTTTGTGTTATGAAATTTTTTTTACTCACCTTCAAACCTGTCTCTTTGTCATTTGCTTAAATATGGCTATTTCAAATTTGCTTTTAGGAACATTTTAAATAAGGTTTGTCTGTACACAGGTTTTGGTTAACTAAGCTGAGAGAGGAGGAGTTGCCATGGAAGTACTTGAAAAAATTCCACTAGGGCAAATACAAGGATAGTCTTCAGAGCAATTTTTAGTCTTAAGTAGACAAGGTTACCAAATGTGTACAAAACAAACTCTAAGCTGCTAATTAATAAAGTAAGCATAAATGTGCACCTATCAATGTGGTCTCCAGTCTTTCTTTCATCTAAATCTGCCTTGACACAGCCTTCTCCACCGTTCTGGGATTTCTCAAGCCTTTCACTTAACTGGGAAAACTGCCTCCTTCCCACTGCTGCTTCTCCTTCTTGTGGGGTCAGCAGAAGGCCAAGAGCTCTGGGAAGCTGAAGCCCCTGGCCCTGGCCTTTTGTAAAGCTGGCAGATATCTAGGGAACTTCATGTTCTGTCTCAGCACCCCTCAGCTCTCTTGTGCTCTGTAAGGTTCCCCCTTACTAGCTGGGAAGAGAAGTTACGGACTCATTACCACTTTTCTTGTAAATGTATGTTTTTCTTTGTCGTCAAGGGAGACCAACACAAATAGTTTAGAATATCTGTAAAAAAGCAAAGAAGGAAAAAGTTGCCTTTCTGTGACACATGCTTAAATACAGTTTCTCATTATGCCTTGCAAGCCTACATGGAGGGAACCTATGAAATTCTACTCATATGAAGTAGTTTCAAATGTAGTTTTTATTTAGAAGTCATGATCAGGTTTACTCTCTGAAATATTTTATTAGGTTTAATGAACATAAATGGTGTTTTATAGGTTGGTTGAAGCTCTGACTAGGTGTAGAGGTGAGCCTTCATCTTCAGGAACTACTTTTAATATTGTAGTATGTTTTTAGTTCCTAACAGTGGGATGTTTTATGTTCCTCATGCAGTCAGGCTGTATGGATCCTAAAACACTAAAACGCTTGCTGCAATTGTTTGGCTTTTCTCCAGGAAGCTGTAAATTCAAGAGTAGTGTATTAATTCACTGACAATTTCCTACTAATAATAAGGTTTTTGTAGTTTGTCTTCAGTGTATGAGATTAATAATGAGTTTAAAAAATGAAAATAGTTATAGAAATCACCATTTGTATTTTTGTCTTAGGCACTGAGGAAGACTGAAATATGGGAAACATAACCCCCATTTTTAAAAAGGGAAAAAAGGGAAGACATAGGTAACTACAGGCCAGTCAGTCTAATCTCTGTGCTCAGCACAATCATGGAGCAGATTCTCCTGGAAACTATGTTAAGGCATATGGACAATAAGGAGGCAACTGGTGACAGCCAGCATGTTTCACTAAGGGCATATTGTGCCTAGCAAATTTGGTGGACTTCCATGACAGAGTTACAGCATTGGTGGATAAGGGGATAGCGACTGATATAATCTACCTGGATGCAAAAGCATTTGACACTCTCCCACACAACATCCTTGTCTCTAAATTGGAGAGACACATGTCTGATGGATGGACCACCCGGTGGATAAGGAATTAGCTAGATAGTCACACTCAAAAGAGTTGCAGCCGACAACTCTGTGTCCAAGTGGAGGCGAATGACAGATGGCATTTCTCAGGGGTCACTATTGGGAATGGGGCTGTTTATCATCTTTGTCAGTAACATGGACAGTGGGACTGATGCACCCTCAACAAGTTTCCTGATGACACCAAGCTGTGTGGTGCAATCGACAGTCTGGAGGGAAGGGATGCCATTCAAAGGGACCTTGAGAGGTGGGCCCATGCAAACATCGTGAAGTTCAACAAGGCCAAGTGCAAAGTCCTGCACCTGGGTCAGAGCAATTCCAAGCACAAACACAGGGTGGGCAGAAAACGGATTGGGGGCAGCCCTGAGAAGAAGGACTTGGTGTTCATTGAATGGAAGCTCAACATGAGCTGGCAGCATGTGCTTGCAGCCTAGAAAGCCAACTGTATGCTCAGCTGCATCAAAAGGAGTGTGACCAGCAGGTCAAGGGAGGTGATTCTCCCCCTCTTCTCCACTCTGATGAGACCCCACCTGCAGTACTGTGTTCAGCTTTGGAGCCCCCAAAATAAGAAGGATGTGTATCTGTTGGAGCATGTAGTGACAAGAAAAGGAGGAATAGCCTTAAACTAAAATAGAGTAGATTTAGATTAGACATAAAGAAGAAATTCTGTGTTATGGGGGTGGTGAGGCACTAGAACAGGTTGCCCAGAGAAGCTGTGGCTGCCCCATCCCAGAAAGTGTTCAAGGGTGGGTTGGATGGGGCTTTGAGCAACCCAGTCTAGTAGAAAGGTATTCCTGCCCATGGCAGGGGGATATTGGAACTGATGATCAGCATGGTTTCATGAAGAGCAGGTCCTGGTTGACCAACCTGATCTTCTACAGTAACAAGACCCATCTGGTTGATGAGGGAAAGGCTTTGGATGTTGTTTAGTTGGACTTAAGTAAAGCATTTGATGTTGTCTCCCACAGCGTTCTCCTTGATAAATTGGCTGCTCATGGCCTGGATAGGTGTGTTCTTCACCAAGTTAGAAAGTGGCTGGATGGCCGAGCCCAAAGAGTGGTGGTAAATGGTGTCACATGTAGTTGGCGACAGGTCACTAGTGGTGGCCCTTAGGGCTTGGTGTTAGGGCCCATGTTGTTTAGTGTCTTCATTGATGATCTGGATGAGGGTATTGAGTGCGCCCTCTGTAAATTTGCAGATGACACCAGTTTGGGTAGGAGTGTTGATCTGCTGAAGGATAGGAAGGCTCTGCAGAAGGATCTGGACAGGCTGGATCAATGGGCTGTGGCCAATGGTATGAGGTGTAACAAGGCAAAGTGCTGGGTCCTGCATCTGGGCCACTAAAACCCCATGCAATGCTACAGGCTTGAGGAAGAGTGGCTGGAAAGCTGCTCGGCCAGAAAGGGACCTAGGGATGCTGACTGATGGCTGGCTGAACATGAGCCTCTAGTGTGCTCAGGCAGCCAAGAAGACCAATGGCATCTTGATCTATATCAGCAATAGCGTAGCCAGCAGGGCCAGGTCAGTGATCAGCCCCCAAAAGCTCTGTAGTTTCTCTGGGTTGTCCTTTTCTGTCGTGTAGTAACTAAATG
>JANHGB010001386.1:0-13145 GCA_026283785.1 Coracopsis vasa | reverse complement strand
GATTGCATGGTTCTTAGTTACAAGGTAAACAACTAACCATACACCTCTCACTTAAAGTCATATATAAAGTTCTTGTCAGTTGCAGGCCCAGGTGCAAAAATATAATGCCATAATCTTCATACTACTATAAGTAGTGATAGGAATTTTTGGTCATATTTTAAGTTTCTTCATTGCATTGCCCGTTTTGGGGCTGCACATTGAAATGATTATGCCAGGAACTGTTGGCAATCACACCAAAATCTTGCCTGAGCTGTAACTGCCAATTTCAGAGTTCAGCATCAACTGAAGTGGTAAGTATTTTTAAACCTCGGGTTAAGTTTCTTTAACACATGCTGTACATGAATGTGCAGGTTTGTAAAAATAGATATGGATTAAGCCGAAGTTCATCCTTATGCTGCCTTATCATTGCAAAGCATGTAGATACCTAGCATTTGGAATCTGACCTTTTGTCAGATTGAGCTGTTCAGCAGTCTAGCTTGAAGTCTAGCTTTGTATTTCTATTGTTTGGTTCTTAAAGAAGCCGAAAGAGGGTACAAGAAATTTCTTGACGTGAGGGGAGACTGTCTTATTGTGAATGAAAAATACACGTTTCAGTTTTGCCAAAACTGATTTTTGCGCAACCCTATATATTACAGATTTTGATCCTTATATCCTTACTCTTATATGCTCAGTCATTTTAATCTTTTTTCCTCTTTATATTCTGTCTGTCTAAGTTTCATCAGTCACTGATATTGCTGCCTGTAATAGCAGTAGTGAGTAAGGTGTTTTTTAAAGGATTTAAGTTATTGAAATCTGATGCTGAATCCACCTAATACAGAAATTCATGGTTGCTTTTTTTTTTTTCCGCATGTTTCTTATTCCACAATTTGGTACTATCAAAAACCATCCAGGATATCAGTTAAAATGTAATGTTTAAGCTTTTGCATTTTGCTGTAGAAGTAGATTTTGACAACAGAATTGCATTTATTGTTTGACTCCCAACTTGATCTACTTCACAGCAGATTACTAAGGAAGGATTAACTACAACATGGTGCTGAAAGCACACTGAAATAAAAATACCTGTCTGATAAATACTTGTCTTCATAAATATATCAAAGAAAAAAATGTCAGGAATGAAAGATACTGTTTAACACTTGCAAAAATGCTCTGTACTTAATGTATTGTAATGTAACTAGTCATAATTGAGCTGGCCTTTAATCTTCCTAAGTCATCAAGCTGTAGCTATTTACCGATATCAAGTTCCTTTCACCAAGTTCCTTTCTGAAGAAAGAAGATGCAGAGAACATTCAAGAGGCTGAATTAGTTTTGTAGATCTGTATGACACAAGTAGGATTGTATAATTATCCACATGTGTTGTACAAGTATGCTTCTGCTGCTCCCACTGTGCTGTAAAAATAGCAATAAGGAATAACGCCCAAATTACTTACTATGGAAAAGACTCTTCTGGTAGAAGTGAAGTTCTCCTGCTAGAAGTGTATTGCTACAGCTGTGGTACATGAGCATTTTCTGCTGTGAAGATTATGCCTTACTGAAAGGCTTTCTTTCTCTTTGCAGTGCCAATCTATCTAAAGCAGCTTGGGGAGCTCTGGAGAAAAATGGTACCCAACTGATGATCCGTTCTTATGAACTCGGAGTCCTTTTCTTGCCTTCAGCATTTGTAAGTTCATAGTTCAAGTACAAATCCTGGGATATACTGAGAATCTGCAAATATTGATGAATGCTAATGTGACTAAATCTACTTACCAGGTTCTGTGTTCCCAGGTTAGAAAGCTAATAGCAAGTGGAGTTGCAGAAGGTAAAGTAGAAACAGTCTGTTTTCCTACACAGCAAGAATAGATTTAGTGTTGATGTGACTTTTGTCATGTTCCTGAAAGGCAGTAATATTTTAAATTGTAATATATACTAAAAACTGGTGGAAAGGATGATCCAGTCTCTTTTGTGCTTCTTAAAACTAGGTTGCGAGTGCATATTCTCATTGAAGTGATGTGTACGAGTTGTAACTTGAAAAACAATTCCTAATGGTACACTGATTGATGTTCTTCTTTTCCCAAAATGCATTTGCAAAGCAATGACTGTCTCAAAACTTTCTGCTGTGAGGACAACTTTCTAATGCGTCTGGTAAAATCTCTGATGCAAATCTAAGAACACCTTCATAACAGGCTGTTTAAAAGCTGAAGGATTATATCTTCTAAACCGAATGTGACGACAGTCTCAGTCTGTAGAAGACAAGTTTGACCCAAAATAACTTCTAGTATGTGGAGCATCAGTAGATATGAAACCTTTTTGTGGTAACTAAGGTCCATCTACCTTGTAGTCTAGCCTTAGTGCAGTTGTAGCAGATGCCATGGGGATTAGCACAACAAACGGTGTGCATGCGATCTCTTTAATGTATGTTCCCTATGATTTTTTTTTTTCCAAACGATGGCTAGTAGCCACAACTTGTGTTGTTCTCTTAACACATCAAGTTCCTTGTTGAACTGCACTTGCTGGTTTTTAGCCCTCTACAGATCCTGTGGTAGAGAGTCCTGTGATTTAATTGTGCATTGTATTTAAGAAAAAAAGCCTCCCTTTAAGATTATTTTTTGTCTTATTTAGATTTACTGCCTGATAGTGAGGAGATGCAAATTTCTTGTTCCTTTTGTTGATTCTGCCTTCTTTCTGGTGAACCTACTAGTACAGAAATGTTATCAACAGTAATTAATCTGTGATCGGAAACCATTCAAACTGTCCTGTGTGAAAATTCTTATTTTCCAGAGGAGAAATTGCAAGTTTATCTGAAAAAAACATTTATATACTGAAAGTCCTTAGAAATATTTTTTCTGATGAAGAATACACCTTTCCTAGATAATGTTTAAGGGTGTTCACATAATGTCTTGTAATTTCTGTTGCATATACTCCCAAATGAATGTTTACTAATATTATAACATTGTAAAAATGCTTACCATAACTGTATAATTGTAGTCTCCTAAGATTGCAATATTAAGATTGGTTTCTGGTTGTAACTAAAGAACCCCTGTATCTCACTTGTGGTAATGTGGTTTCTAATACTGTGAACCTTAGAGATAATCTCAGTCACTGTTCTCCAGCATGGTTTATGTGGAAGAAGACTTTTAGAGAAAATACATTGATCAGACTGAAATGAGAAAAAATCCTACAACTTCCTGTGGTAGGAACCAATGCGTTGGTTTTGGTATCACTGCACTCTAAACAATAAAACGCCAACATCATTTGTGTAAACAACTAATAATACCAGAATAATGAAGTGTTGGGCAAAAGAACTGTGCAAACAGATTTGACTTTTAACAGCAACTGACCTTAAGGGACAAAATAATGTTCTAAGAAGTTGGCTACTGTTATTTCCAGATGCTACCAAGCAACAAATTTACATATGGTACTGGTATGATTGCACATAGTGAATGAAGCTTTTCGTATGAACATAACTGATCACCAGATTGCATAGTCATTTTACGTAATTTGAATATTCCTGTTCTGGCTCTGGTTTTCCATGCATTGTTTTGGGAAATATGCTTCAAATGGGTAGAAAATCAGGAATAACTGAGTTAGTCTTTTTGCCAAGAGTGGTCATACCTGTTTCAGATGTGAGCAATATGCAAGATTTTCACTTAAACCCAAAACAACCCACAAACCACCACCCCCTACCATGATAGCAGCCTGTCCAAGGCTGCACTCGCTCCATACTTATACTGGCACTGATGCTTAGTGGATTCCTTGTGCTTTAAACCAGCTCATTGGTCAAAAATTGCTCAAGTTTTCAGTGTTGTTCCATGAATCAGCTTAGTAAGTTGAGTACTAATGCAAGGAAGAGGATAAGAAGGGCAAGTTCAAGGGGACAGAAAGCAGGGAGGTGAGTGTAGGATCACATTGACATAACATTCTTTTGGCCTTTTTTTGAAACCAGAGCCTGTGGAGAAGACCAATCAGTGAAGTTTTGAGTGTATTTTCATAAATACATGTAAATTACATGTGTAAATGGCTAGGACCTGTCTGAGGAAGACGTATTGTGCCCTATAACTTGTAGAGCCACCCCCCCCGGTCTTTCTGGTTTTGTCACACTGATCACTTTAAAGTAGCCACTATTAAGGGTGTAGAAGGCTTTATTTTGCTTTGTCAAAGGAACATCACAGAGCTCTCCCCGGCCAACAGCAGATGCTTATGGAAAACTGTAATGGTCAGGCATGTAGTTTAATTTTCTGGCTGAGTTCCACAACAGAACAATGTCACATGAAGCACAGAGTTCTGAAAATTAGTTTCATTAGATGTTTTTTCCCTTCTTGCATTGAAAGACATAGTAACAGTGTGTCCTGGGTTCATCCCTCTGAGAGCAGGGGGGAATAAAGGGGGCGAGTGAGCAAGTGACTGCGTGGTTCTGAGTTACCGGCTGGGCTTAAACCCCGACACTGTGAGATCTCTATTTACCTCTTCCATACTACTCTTTCTTATAGACCTTTAGCTTTTGGAAACTGAAGCGCCCTTAGCCTGCTCAGTTGCTCGTAGGATAGAGATTGTTTATTCTTACTGCTTTTCTTTTTTCTATTTTTTTTTTCTTCTGTAGCATTTGGGTTGGGAGGGTAGTGAGTAGGGGGATGAAGGTGAGCATGTGATGCAAGTGTAAATCTGGAGAAACAGATCCAGGTGTAAATCTAGGACAGTGTTGTTCTCAAGGTTCTCATCACTCACTGAGTCTTTTTGGCCTGCTGCACTTTTTGCAAAGTGGTATGTTAATAGGCTAGCCTCTGATTGTTTTTCAACTACTGAATGAGAAAGTTGTTCATCCAGAATTGGCAGAGATGTGTACATATAAGAAACCATAATTCCAATATATCACGTTTCATGGTAAAGTTTAGTTTGATTTTGTTGAATAGTGTAATTAAAATGCAATATAGCGATGTTTTGCGCAAGTACAATACTTTTCTTATAGCCCTCACAACTCTTATGTAAATACACCAAGCACACAAACGTGCTCCTGTACAGGTGGTTGTACTAAAATCTGCCAGTGTGCATGAGATAGTCTTGTGTTTGAGTTTCAGACCTCTCTGAACACATCTTAAGTAAAACTAATCTAAAACTTGGAAGAATATTTAACTATCTATTTTGGAAGGGAATACTTAGTTCTTTTCCTCACAGTTTCCTAAATATTGATACTTCATTGTGAAAACTGACAGTAGTCACATGATGTGGTGTATATGGGAGCAAAGTGGGGACGAGGACTGCAGCTGTCTGTCCTTTCTTCACTGGGAAGTACCTGCAGAGACACCTGATAACAAGGAAATAGTCAAAGACAAATATTAATACTTGCCTTGTGTATGTGCAGGCATCTGATATTCAAGTTGCAGTGCTTAGCTTGTGAATCTATTTTAGGAATGTACCCTGCGGTTCAATCTGCGTAAAAAATGTTTCTTTGATAACTTAGTCTGTCGAGACTTTTGTTGGTTCAGTGTGGCTTTAACGTACTATCTGGCAGAGTAATCTTAGGTGAAGATAATGACAAACTAGAAATAGACTGACACTTGTAGAAAACAAATTTTCTAAAGTATGCTGGTTTTGGCTGATTTTGTTTGCAATTAAAAATATACAGAATACAAACTAGATGAAGTGCTTTGAGATGTGACTGAGCATTCTTCGGCCTCGAGAGTCTCAGTATGTTCTAGCTATTAGAATGCCAATTTAATACTGCCAATTTCTGATAGTTCTGTTTCTTCAAATTGTTTCATGCAGCTTGATCACAAAGCTAATGATGCTTAACTCTGGTAGACGTTAAGACTTAGCATCGTAGAATCACAGAACAGTTTAGGTTGGAGAAGACCTTAAAAGTCATAGAGTCCGACCATAAAAAGATTCCTGGCAGTGGTGCAGTTTGAACCCATGCTCACAAAGAAACTAAAGCCTTAATCCAGTGCCTTAGACCACTTGGCCGCAGTACCCTGGTGAATTTGGATAGCACACACTTAGTATTCCCAGTCTTAAAAACTCCACGAACTCTGCGGTTTGTGCCTTCTATTTTCTGCTGAATACAAATTTGGAAGTGGATCGTTCCTCACTTGCCATCTGTTGACTGCAAATTTTCATCTGGTTTGTAAAATGCTTCCAGAACTTACGCTTTGAGGTTTGGTCTTGGCCTCTCAAGCTCTCAGAAGTATGTTGAATGGTTGTTCTCAATGTAGCAGCAGCTGTTATCACTTACAGTTTTAGTGTCTAGGGAAAAATCAGCTGATGCTGACATTAGATCACATGTTTCTCTTGATTAAAAAATGTTTGTAAAGAAAGATTGTGTCCTGTGTTTGAACTGCATTTCCCTTTCTATCTCTATTTCTGTTTCTCACCTCCTACATTTTTACTCTCACTCGTGTTCAGCTTGCTCTTTCAGCTGCTGGGGATTCCTTTCCAGAGGCTGAAATAAATTACATCTTTAAGATGTAAAATGTTGAGAGCGCCCTGTCATCTAACAGTATGGAGTTCTGGGAAGCATGCTGCATAATTTTTTTATTCTTTTTTTTTTTAATGAACTGTCTAATGGAAACATTTTTAAACAGTTCCTCCTCACAGCTTCCATGTCTGATAAGGTTCTGAGAGAAACTGAGCTTGTGAAATGGTATGCAAATTTGTGGAATACTTAAATTTTCTAAAAGGTCTGTTGATGAATATGGTACCAGCCAGTCAGCTTTTGGAAATAAAAAGACAGAGAAATATAGTAGTTGCTATTAAACTGAGAACTAACCCATGACTGCCTACCAAGTGCTATCAGATGATACAATTATACCTAGATAATCAGTCACAAACAGTTAACACTGTGTTGCAGAATCTGAAATACTATATGGTGAATACTCAGTGGCAATGAGTGATATGTTCTTTTATAGTTGCCTGTGGGGATGAGTGAGCTGCATCTGCATTAGAGAGCAGCCAGCCATTATGTGTGTGTCTGGTCATCAGAACTGAACTGCTTATATTTTTGCTGAGTTCAAACAACTGAACCAAGCACCTTCAGTCATAGCTCAACTTAGACCAGAAACAAAATCAAGTAGGTTAAGCTGTTTGACTGTAACATTAACTTCCAAAGTAATGTTGTGCCACTTTCTTGTTTGGTTTATCTAGTTTCAGATGAAGTCTTCTATTCTGTATGAAATGGAGTGGGTGTGGGGAAATAAATACAACATAGGTAAATCAAGATTTTACATGTGAACTTTAGGATGTTAAGCCTTGCTTTTAGTGTTCACTGAACTGCTGCAGGGTTTTCCAAATCCAGCAGTAAAGACACCCAGAGGCACATTTTTCCAAGCCGAGGAACTTTGGATTTTGTCCTGGTTTTGGCTGGGATAGATGTAATTTTCTTCCTAGTAGCTGATGCAGTGCTGTGTTCTGGCTTTAGTCTGAGGACAGTGCTGATAACACACCAATATTTCAGTTGTTGCTCAGAAGCACTTACCCTGATCAGGGACTTTTCAGTCTCTCATGCTCTGTCAGTTATGAGGGGGACAAGAAGCCAGGAGGAAGCAGAGACAGGACACCTGACACAAACTAGCCAAAGGGTATTCCATACCACAGCACGTCATGTCCTGTATATAAACTTTGGGGGGAGTTACCCTGAAGGCCCAGATTGCTGCGCAGGTTGGGCTCGCTATTGATTGGTAGGTGGTGAGCAAGTGTATTGTGTGCTCCTTTTTTTATCATTGGGGTTTATTCCAATTTTTTATTGCTGTATTTTACTTTAATTATTAAACTGTTCTTATCTCAACCCACAGGTTTTACCTCTTTGCAATTCTGTCCATCACATCAGTGGGCAGAGAGAAGGAAGAGTGAGTGAGTGGCTGTGTGGTACTTGGTTGTGGGTTGACAAGTTTAGGTACCTGAATTTGTCACTTCTTTTGGCTACTTACAGAGAAATGTTCTGATACAGTTGAGTAAAGCTTTGTTTTGAATAAATGCACCTCAATATTGAGAAAGGATTTCATTGTATATTCTCCTGGCCAGAGGAGCATGGTTACTGTAAAGTTTGTGTGCATCCTTAATTCTTTCCTGCCAAAACTAGTGAGTTTTTAAATAGTTTTGCTGGGCTAAAAATGGTTTGGGGCTAGAAAATAGACCTAAAAATAATTTGGGTTTTTTTTCTGTTTACTGACATGGGAAAGGAAAATCTCATAATCATCCAGTGGAATAATCAGCTGTGTCCTGCTTCAAAATACTGTAGTGATATCAATGTGACTTCCCACTTGAGTAGAATTTCTTGTATGATTTTTTTTTTTTTTGAATAGTCTGCAGTCTGCCTTGGATTTAAGAGAAAAAAAAAAAAAAGCCTGGAAAGTAGGATTTTAAAAGCTGTTCTACTTTTCCATTCATCCTCCCAATGCCTGCGTGATGCTAATGTACTATAAAGTTGCATAAGTCCAAAAGAAAAAATGCTTTCCCAACTGAGAAATGTGTTTCAGCCCTTCAAAATGTATTGCTGTAAGTTTCAGTCAAAGAACAAAATATAATTACAGAGGGAAAAAAGAACAGAATATGGCTGAGGAAAATTTAAAAGGCAGGCAGAATTTTTTCAGGCAAGATCCTGCTGGTTTCTTTTTTGGAAACAGCAATGAGAGTTACCAACATCCAGGAAATGCTTAAAACAGACAAAATGTGTGACTTATTACAATTTCTGTGTGAAGACAGACACGTGAGAGTTATTTTCAAAAGCATGTGAATCTCCTCAGAGAACCTTGTTAAAAAATGTATTCCATAACCTAGATTCTTACTCCACAGTGTTTTGAGGAAAACTAAGTATCTTAGGTTAGCATTTCCCGAATAGAAGATCTCTACAGGTTAGAGTCTGACAGACAAATAAAACAACTTTAGGATCAATTGTTGTAGTCTAGTGGGATTGAAAGACAGCATCAGAGAAGAAAGAAGACTCTCAGAAGAGAGGAAAATATAATGGGTGACTACTGAGGAAGAGCAAGGAAGAGGAAGGCAAAGGTGTAGAACAGTAAAAAGAAGCAAAATACCTGAGAAGAAACACTGAAGTAATAACAGGGCACAGAGGGTAGAAAAAATGCAGCAGAAACAAAAATATTGCTGGGTTGAAAAAAAGATGGGTAACAGGAAAGAAAATGAGATTAAAAATGTCCTATAAGTGGTGCAGTTTTCTTTCATGTTGTGTGAAAAGCATCCCCTGCTATGAATTGGAATGGAATACATGTGCCATAGTTCTTGATACTGGATTTAAACTGAGATTTCTATGTATGTACATAGAGGCCTATGTAGAAAGTGCTCTACACCGATTTGATAGCTATGGTTACACAGGTTTTAAACTCAGATGATGCTGGGCAATAGGTGTGTAACTTGGCTGCTCTTGATCAGGCATGCATATGAAATTCGTTGTAAAATAGGAACCAACTCAGTACAGCAGAGAAGTCTTCTCTGCCATTCCACATTTCTCCCATAGCTGTGTGTAGAAGACAAGAGAAGCTTACAGGTGCTTGGGGCAATCAAGCCTCATACAAGCCATTTTAGTTTGCAATTTAAATGTCACCTTAAGAGTAATATGTAGGGCTGCACACCACCTGGACTGAAACCTGCCTACTGTGAGTTGTTTGCATTTGTTTTCAACATACTGCTTGGTACTTAAAGGCTAAGCTCTACAAAAGGCTGTAGCCTGGCTTTAATGAGGTTATATGAAAACTCCACTGACCTTAATGGTGTAAGGAAGAGAAATTTAAAATGGCTTTTCATTCACATAGACCTTTAGCATGACCTTGTTTGCTTGTTTTCCCTGTTCTTTTATTTGAAAGGCAGTGCCTTTTATGTAATCCCTGAAATAATACATGTTGTTTCTTACTTCACAGCTAGCAATTTCTTGTTACCTTGGGTTGAGGGACAAAAAAAGCATCTATATTCTAGAGGAGTGTGTTGAATTCCCTCTTTTTTGTTTTTTTTTTCTTCCTCTCCCTTTTCTCTGTTACTATGATTCTTGAATACCAAAGAAAAAGGCATAAGGCTGCTTTCCATCCAGTGCTTTGTGTGGTCATATGAATGCCTGCTTCCTCTAACTTAAAATGCTAACATCTGATGAAGTAAAACTTCAGCCAAGAAGAACTTATAGTATTGTAAAAGTATTGTATATAGATGGGACTATCAATTCAGCCAGCATGTATGTTTGAATAATATGGGATTGTTTAGTGGTAATTAAAAATTGTGCTTGTACTATCACAAAACAGTAATCCAGTAAAACTTGGACTCATGGCTCCTACAGCTTGGATAATGTGCACATTAATGTTTGGACATGAGCCAGCAGCGTGAGCTCGCAGCCTAGAACGCCAACTGTATGCTGGGCTGCATCAAAAGGAGTGTGACCAGCAGGTCAAGGGAGGTGATTCTGCCCCTATACTCTGCTCTTGTGAGACCCTGCTTGGAGTACTGCATACAGCTCTGGGGCCCCAACATAAGAACAACATGTTGGAGTGGCTCCAGAAGGCCATGAGAAGATGGTCAAGAGGGCTGGAGCACCGCTCCTTTGAGAGGCTGAGAGTGCTGGGTTTGTTCAGCCTGGAGAAGACTTGTAGTAATCTTTTAGTACCTAAAGAGGGCCTCCAAGAATGCTGGAGAGGGACCTTTACAAGGGCATGTAGTCAGAGGAAAAGGGGGAATTGGTTTAAACTAAAAGAGTGTAGATTCAGACTAGATTGAGGAAGAAATTATCTACTATGAGGGTGGTGAAATACTGAAACATGTTACCCATTGAGTGCACTTGGAACACTCAAGGCCAGGTTGGTGAGGGCTCTGAGCAACCTGATCTAGTTGAAGATGTCCCTGCTCATTGCGGAGGGTTGGACTATAGATGACCCTTAAGGGTCTTTTCCCACCCAAACTATTCCAGGGTTTTTTCAGGAAGAAAAATACAGTTCTTAGAATTTCTAAGTATTTCTAATAATTTCTAATTATTTCTAATGTCTTAGAAATAATAAAAGATTGATAGCCTTTAAACTTATAATCTGTTCTAATCAAATTATACTTGATTGACAATAGGCTATTGGAAATCTCAGTATTAGAGGTTTGCTTTTGTGTAACTCATTATAATTTATGAATGGGATCCAATTTGTCTGGAGAAATGATGAAGCAATATCATCCACTGAAGTTACTTGAATTGCTTTAAATCTGTCTGCTCTTGTATTGTATTATAGCTTTTTTTGTAGTCCTTAATCTTGTTTGAAATCCACTGTTGTTCTAATATGAGTGTAGTCTTTGAAACTTTTATGTAAGCAGTTACAAATCTTCATTAAAGTCTTTTAGCATATATGGCTAGTGTTATCAAAGACATCTGAAAAGCACAGGTTGGAAGACTTGTTTCTGTATCAGAAGTTGAATTTTAATTCAGTTCATGAAGCACACTGAACTTCTGATACGGTCTGGATGAAGCTGAACAGCAAAGAGAAAATTTTAAAAGCTTTTCCCTTTAGTTAAATATTAAATGCCAGAGGTGTTTTGTTTAATAATTAAAATTTTATTCCAATGTCTGTAAGCATTTATGCAAAAGCAGCAACATCTTGTATTGACATACGCTGCCCATATGGCAGCCTATTGCAAAGAGCTTACTCAATTTGGATAGAATTGTTTACACAAGCAAGGCCACAAGTGTGTTCACCTAATGAATGTAGAAAAAGATTTGGTATACGTGTAAGGGACTGAGAAGGAAGAGCGTATCCATTGTGGACCCAAGCCAGTGAATGTTAAAGAGGAGAGCCTGAAATAGTAGTAATAAGAGAAGCTGAGTTGTTTAGGAAGTACCTAATCTCAATAATGGAGGAAAAATATTTTGTTTATAACAATAACTCATTGAGAAAGAATCTATTGTGGATTAGGTGTGTCTTTTCCCCCCAGAGCTACTAAGTCTTTCTTCTGTATGTTTCCCTTCCTTCATAGGGATTGGACAAAGGTTACTTTCATGTGAAAGGAAAAATGCTTTCAGAAAGTGATAATCCAGCAACATACTTTCCTGTACCTTTTGACCTCCCACCAGAACAGTATGGAAGCAAAGGTAAGGTGTGACTTCAGAAGAAAAGTTGGTGTATTAGATATGAAGCAAATTAATTTGAGTAACTCTGAGTCATTGGAATACTGTTGTGTTCTAAAGCTTTATTTTAACATTTTTGTGGTATGACTGCATTTAAGGTTATATCAGTCCCACATTCTGCTTGTGATTTCAAAGAAAGGAACTACGCAGTCTTTTTGTGATGTTTTTTTCATTATCATTTAAGTTTTGGATCAACAAACTAAATACTACTTTTTCATTCTTTTTCTGAAATTCTTGTATACATTAGGAAAATAGATGTTCCTGATGGAATTGAAATTTTTTCTGCAGAACTGATGGGAGAAGGAGTTTTAGAAGGGAACTGTTTGGAAGAGAGCAGGTGTTAGGAAAAAAGCTAGCCCTTTGGAAGCGGGGTGAAAAAGAAATACTATAGAGCAAATGTGAAAGAATTGCTGTAAGTTCGAAGATGGAAAAGTTGCTTTTGCTCTATTCTGTATTTCATAGTTTAAGACTTCATTATTTTGAAGATCTGTGTTGAAATCCTCCTGGAGGGGGAAAAGAGTTATATTTCATAACACTTGAAAAGACTCACACAATCTCAACCTCCTCAGCTCCCGAGACTCTCTAGAACATGCAAATCAGGAAAGTGCTAAGTGCTGCTGTGGGGTGATGATGGCCCCAAAGCCTAAAAATACATTAAGGATAATGGTGTTGATGCACAACCTGCATTATTTTTGGTTTTATAGTTTTGTTCTTTAAACTAATGCAAAAAGATTGTGACAAACTTTTTTTGAGAAGCCATGATCTAAAAAAAGTATCATCTACAGTAGACCCTGAAATAATTGATAGTAATAAAGAGCTCAGGAAAGACAGTGTTTATAGCAACTCAGATCTTTGCACTAGCACATGATGCAAGGTGAAAAAATATTTGAAAGCTAAGAAGTAAATAGACTTAGAGTTTTATATAGTAAATAAAAATAAAAATGCATCATTTCAGAGTGACTGAAGTCTCCCAGCAGGATCAGAGCCTGCAAGCATGATGCTTCTTGTAGTTGAAGTAAGAATGCTTTGGCAGCATCCTCTTGATGGGGGGGGGGGGGGCCGGTAGTAAAAAACAACCAGG
>JANHGB010001370.1:0-35288 GCA_026283785.1 Coracopsis vasa | reverse complement strand
CAGACACTGGAAGCTGCTCTGAGGTCTCCACGCAGCTTCTCTTCTCCAGGCTGAACAGCCCCAACTTTCTCAGCCTGCCTTCACATGGGAGCTGCTCTTCCCAAACCCCATTAGCTGGTGATCCCAAGCCTGTACCCCTGGCACACGCCAGCCTTGCCGGTGCCAGGCTCGGTGGCCTTGTGCCGTACCTTGTCCCTGGCGGCTGTATTTGCCTTTGGTGCAGTCGCTGTCCCTTGTGCAGAGCCCGGCGTCCGGCAGCTGTTTGGAGAAAGCAGCAGCCACCTCTCAGCGTCACACCTCTGGTTTTGGCCCCTTGGTCCCTCCTGCCCCTCCAGGCAGTGTTTTCCTTGTAGGAAACACTGCTCTGCTGCAGCCAGAGCCTCATCCATACACCACTTCCCAAGCACGGATGAGCAGGAAAAAGGGGGGATTTCTTGTTTAAACTCCAGGCAGATGCTCTTGTTTAAGCCTCGAGCCTGCTCTCCTCAATCATCATAAAGGGAAGAAAACTTAAAGGGATGCTGGCTGGTTTTCAGCAGAATAAAAGCGTTCATGTAACAGTTCCAAATCAGGAAGGGTACTATGGAGCCAGGCTCAGGCTTTTACTAAACCTCTCAATGTCAGAACTGCTTCCCCAGTGCCATCACCACAACCCTCCCATATTACAGAAGCTGAGGCCACTGAAGGGAACTATGATGTTTACCTCTGGGCAGGTTCCTTGTTTCTGTCCAGGGGTGACAATGAAGTTGGTCATCACCACGAACGAGTTGTCCCCCTGTGAAGACACAGCCAATGAGCTCACAGCCAGCATAGCGGTGGGTCCCAAGGACCAAATGCCCCCAGGGGTGATATGTGGGCAGAGGTTTGTGGCAGGAGCAACCAGCTTTCCACCACAGGGATGCCATGTCATGGTTAGCCCCATGGAAAGCCTACACTGAGGAGCCCATCTGCACCCCAGCACATAAAGAAAAGCAGCTGTGGGGACAAAAGCAAGCCCCCCATAACCTCCCCTCATCCTTACCTGGGGTGGGAAGACATAATCCACCACATCCCAGATGTGAGGGCCCATGACACTCTCGTTGGTCAGCGTCAGGCCTTTCAGCTTCACTGAGACCGAGCTGACGATGCTGTCCTGAGACTGGTAGCCCTTCTCGTAGAGGAAAACCCACCTGGACAGGGAAAGGTGGTGGGATGAGCATGGCCACTGGTGCTTGACCACAGGAGCCCCAAGTCCCAGCACATCGCTGTGGATTGGAGCTTCTTCTACCAAGTCTCACCAATTATTTGCCCAGTTCCCTCCAGCTGGATGAGGGATGTGATGCTGAGCTTTCCCACCCTTTGCCTGACGCATGCAGTAGCTGCAGGACCTGACTTCCACAGTGGGATGGTTTATTCTGAGGACTGGGACATGTTTGTGGTTGAGGGTGTGTGAAGGCTGGTGGAGCGGCGTGGCCATCAGCCATTTGGGATTAAAGCCTGTGGTGGGTTTGCAGATTGCTGGGCTCAGCAACCTGGACCCTCCTGATCCTTTTCATAGACACCCTCCAAAAATCAGTGCTCCAGGGCCAAGACAGGGGTAAGTCAGGATACGGCTCACATCTAGGGCCACCATTCCCCATACAACAAAGGGAACCGTGGAGTGCAAGAGGGCTGCAGGAGCAGGGTTGGGGACCCTGCTGTGGCCAGCACAGGGCTCTCCCTGCAGTTCCCAACCCATCATGAAGCCATCAGGGCAGGCTCCTGACACTATTTAACCTATGGCATAAACAAGCTGCTGCTGGATTAACTCTGACTCAGCGAGACTACAAACATGGGCAAGAAACCATTCCGGGGAGCGCTCCCGGCACTAAAAAAGGAGCGATCTGGTTTTCGTCCCATCACCGCGGGCACCGGTCCCACTGCACATGGGACAGCCCATGGTGCCAGCCCCCTGTCCCCAGGCACCCAAGCAATGGGCCTGAGGGAAAATAACCCTAGGTGATGCCCAGAAGTCTGCTCTATGGGTGCTGGATGTTATGGGGACCTCCTAGTGGTGGTGGCTTTCAGCTTGCAACCCCATTGGCATCCCGAGACAGGAGGCAAAGGGACCTCAGGGGCTGCATCTGCCCCAGTACCTCGGGATGGGAGCAGAAATTCAGCACTGCTGCCACCCAGCTGGGACCCGCAGCTCCAATGTCCTCCTCTGCCAAGGCAGTGTCATACTGGGTTATACTGGTTACACTGGGCAACTTCCCTGATGCCCTCGGGGCTGTGAGCTGGGCAGCACCATGGTGGAGTGTTTCCCTAAATCTGCCTCCTCTCCTCTGCCATTGCCACCTCATCGTACCCTGGCAAAGGTGGGCACACTTTGCTGGGCACTGCACTGCAGCACAGCCTCCCCATGGCAGGGCAGGATGCGGCACCCCGCCAGCTGTGGTTACAGCAAACAAGGTGTCATTTCCCCATCGCACTGTAAAAGGCACATCCAGCCCTGCCCAGACAGTAAAAGTCCCCTGGTGTCACCCCCTGCTGTGGCAGTGACCAAGATCTCTTCCTTCCCTGGCCCCATCCTGTGGCTCAGCCCACAGCCTCCTTGCGTGTGAGGTTTTCATGTAACCAAAGCCAGAAAGTGATGTCCTGCTCAGCAGCGATACCACCTTATCTCAGCCTGTCAGCAGAAACAAGAGCTGCTCCCCAAGGATAACACCAGGTTTCAGCAGGATCAGCCCCATGTCCCCCCTCTGCACCGATGGCACTGCCACCCATCCCTCCAGCGCAGCCATGCATTGGCATGCATCCTTACCAGCATCCCCTACCAAGGAGGACCAGAGCTGGGGTAAGTGTAAATAAATCAGTATCTGCTGCCAAATCTGCTCTCAAAGATGATATCTCCAGCATGGTGGCTCAGTGCAGGCAGGGAACCAGAGCAGGGCTTTGAGCAGTGAGGGGATGCCAATGGCTGGTGGGGCTGTGGGCAGCCAAATGCACAGACAGCTCCTTGCTAGCGGAACCAGACCCCCCCAGATTACAGCAGCTTTATGCCAACCTCCTCCTCTCTGCCCCTGGCTGTCACCCCCAGGCTGGTTCCCTTCCTGCTCTCTCCTGTCTCCTTTCAGTTGGGTTGCTTAAGCTGCATTTCCTTAGGAAGCTGGGCTTTCAGTAACAGTCTCTGCCAGTTCCCACCCGCAGGAGCAGCCCCCCTGGCCAGGTTTGCTGGACTCATGGGCTCAGCACTTAGGAGAGCCAGTGCTGCTCTCAGTAATACCAGTCTGGGCCAGTGCAAACCCCTTTACAATGGATCATCTTTGAGATCTTGGCTGAGCAGCAGTTTAGGATGAGGATTATCCTTGTGAGTCAAAGCACTGGTGAGCAGGGTGGGAGCGACACAGAAGTCCTGCAATGGGAAGATTTCCCCCTTCCCAGGGGATCTGTACTAAAAGCAGGAATGGGCACCACTACTCCCTATAGCTACCTACTTGCACTGAGCCCTGGGAGCTGCTGTCTCTCCTCTGGGCTGACTAGGCATCGTCCAACCTCAAAATACCCAGTTTTACCAGTTCATGGCCTCCCGCTGTGGGGCCCTTCCTGATGGAAGGGTGCTGAGCCCACAGCAGCTGTGGGGGCACAGCAAAGACTGTTATTAACCACAGCACGGTGCATTGCCCAGCACTGAGGAAACAGGAACCAAACTGCTGTGGCAGGAGCAGGAGCCCCAGGGCACCCAAGGATCCACATCCCCACAGGGCTCTGAGCCCGCTTGCTCCACTCTGCCTGTTTTAAGCAGCTGCTCTTTCACCGTGACTGCTCTCGGAGCTGTCTCCCACAAGCAAACCAGCCCATGGATGTGGAGCAAGGCTCCATCCCGGCCCCAGCCGCTGTGCTGGCCCTGCCTCCCCAGCCGGGCAGTGGACAGGGAGATTTATGGTGCAGTCTGCAGCCGCTTGGGTCTCACAAATCACTGCGCTGGCCCCAGCGGCCTCTCACTTCATGGAGATGAAAATAAAAATAACAACAGATTCTCAGGCCACCGTCCAGCAGCTCGAGCTGGGGCTGGATGTGCCTCAGCAAGGAGACGGGGCCCCGGCGTGCAGAGCAAGGCTGGGAACGGATTGAGCCTCCAGCCTGCACACGCAGCTGCTTCTGGGGAGTATGTGGGGACCAAGCATCCATCTGGAAGACCCATGGTGGGACACTGGGCTGCGCAGGAGTGGCCGCGGCCAGAGGGATGTGTTGCCATCAGCAATAACCCCCCCTGCATTGGGCTGCTGGGAATAGAGGGGTTGTTGCTCTTGGTTGCTTTTTAACCCGGTGGCAAAGCATTAACTTGGGGGAAAGCAGGCGTGGGGGAGCCTTACCCGATGATGTACGCCAGGACGATGAGCTGGATCAGCCGGAAGGTCAGTCCCACCTTCTTGTTCCTCACCAGCACCATCCGGGGGGTGTCATACTCAAAGAGGAAGGAGGACACCTTCTCCATGCACTTCTGCCCCATGGTTGCGCCAGGGCTGTGCTGCAGATTCGTGCCAGCCCCGCTGCTCACCGTGCCGTGGGGCAGGATGCGCCTGCTGCCACTGGAGCTCCTCCTGTGCTTGCAGACAGGAGGGAAAAGGCAGCAGATAAAATGCTATCTGTGTTGCTCTGTGCACATCTGGGCTGTTCGGTTTCCTCCTCTGCGCAGGGATGGGGTTTCCTCTTCCTATAAGCTCTGGGCTGGGTGCCCTACATGGCCTGGGGGTGGGACAGGGTGCGGGAGGGTGTAGGGCCACCACATGCCACAGGAACAGAGCCATCCGCCCGTAGAGGATGCACCCTCATGCAGGCAGGGTCCCTCCCTGCGGATGGAGGGGCTGCAGGCAGGGCTCGAGGCAAGCAGGGACCATGAGGGAACCATGGGATGGTGGAGATGGAGGAGGTCCTGGGAGAGGGTATCACCTTTCCCGCCCCAGCAGCCACCTCAGGCTGTGGGTCTCCTGTTTATGTATGTCCCTAACCCATGTCCTCCTCTGTTCCCCAAGGGCTGCCTCAGTAAAAGGGTTGGGAAAGGGGAGGGAGTGGGCACAGAAGCCCCAGCCCAGCAATTCAGAGCCAAAGCCCCTTCCTGCAGTGAGGCTCCCTGGCTGGGGCTTGGCTGGATCCCAGGGGCTGGGCTGGGCACATTTGGAAGCATTTTCAGTATTCCCAGCATTTCCTGAGCCATGAGCAGGGCCAGGTCACAGCAAGGGATGCTCGGCAGGCACTGCTTCAAGGGGATATCACTGAGAAAGGAGCTGGATTTCTATGTGCCAGACTGAAATCTGGGGGGCAACATCACTGCAGTGGGAAGTTTGGGGGGGGGGCGGGAATGTTGGCTCATTGCTGGGACAAAACACAGAGGCTGTGGTTGGGGTTCCCATAGAGGCACTGCATCCCACCAGGCAGCCCCACAGGGATGAGCTCTTTCCTGGGGAGCACTGGGGCTGAGGAGGGCTGTTTCTAGAGGAAACAGAGGATGTTTTGCCCCAAAAGCCCAGTGCCCAGAAGCTTCGGCACTCCCCACAAGGACAAGACTGCATCCCATGAGTCCCAGTTCATCTGCTGCTTCCCATGACTTCGAAGGATGCACAGGCGACTGCAGCCACCAAGTCTGGGACAAGGTCCCTCTCTGCAGGGGGAAATGTTACTGGAAATATGGAAAAGTTTAACCTGCTGGGATAAATGTCCCTTCTGGAACATTTAACATCATCACCTCCCATGTTCAATTGCCCATCACTGAGCATCATGTTGACCTTTCAACTCAGTATTTTACGGACTTGACAACCACAAAATGAGTGGAACAAATTGATTTACCTTTGCTGAGCAATAGGGAAAATAGGGTGAAAAGCTGATGAACCATTTATCTGAGTCTTTTGGCCCTACCATGAAGCTTGGGAATCAAAATCAGATGATCCCACTTTGCAAGTGACGTGACATCCCAACGCCCCAGGCCTCAGCAACGTGGAAAGCTGTCAAACGGGCAGCCAAAGGCAAATATGAAATGCTGATGCTAATCATATAAGATTGAAGGCTGATACTGCTATTGAGCAGAGCAGACAAACCTTATAAGCTTAGATATCTGTCAGGAGAGAAGCAAATAACTTACTGTATGAAACGAGGCCTTTTAGGGAAGGCTGCTCACCCTTGCCAAAGCCATGGGGATAATGAAAATAGGACAGCTAAATTTAACAACAAAATAACTTGTAAAAGAGTCACTTCTAACCTTCACTCTGGTACTTGGAGTCAATAAAATGGTTATAGCATGGATTTAGCTAAAATACTTTCCATTGGGAGATAATATGCATCTCCCACTATAGTATCTCTTGGAGCCACGTTGTAGCTGGTGAGTGGGGCCGGATCCCACGGACGTGTCTGCGGTGATGTAGGGAGCAGGAGACCCCAGCACAGGAGCACCCATGGGGCCTAGGTCTTCTCTTGGGCTGCTATGAGCACCTAACATGGGCACTCTTTTGGCCATGGCACCCGCATATTGAGAAGAAATCACAGTGGCTTCACATGCTACCATGCTATCACATGGTAGCAGTAACTACATGCTACCATGCGGTTACTGTGGGGAAGTGCTCTGCTTGGGCTCTTAAACTGTGACATTACCTGCCAGGAGATGCTGAGTTCATGGGGCCGTGGTGCTGCTGCAGCTCAGGCACTGGGTTGTCCTGATGCCAGCTCTTTCTGTTTGCAATCACCTGTGGTGATAATAAATACGTTATTGTAACACATAAATGAAAAATAAAAAGAGAATTAGTGAAAAGATGCTTTTATCAGCATTTTTATACTGTGTCAGGTGCAACCCCCTGCACAGCAACTGTGACCTTGGGGCTGCTGGGTTCCCGCAGATGCAAGCTTGTAGGATGCTGTTGATACTTCCACAGTCATTTCCTCTGACCAACTTTGCATCTCTTGGTTACTTTCAAGCCCCCTGGGGGTGCTCTGCTTGGGGTGATGAGGTGCAAATACTGAGGATGCTGCTGGAGGAGCAGCAGCAGCAGCTTGAGCTCGGCTGCAGCAGAACCTGGGCACTGAGGCTGGATTTGCCCTGGGCACAGACAGTGCTGAGCTGGGCTGGACCCGAGCAGCATGGAAATGTGGGACCAAACAGGGTGGGAGTGGGACAACATGGGGGCACAGAGGGCAAAACAGGTAGAGATAAGGGAAATCAGCCCATCTTGCTCTGCTGCCTATGGGAAAGTGGAAGCAGCAACAGCAAATGAAGCCCTAAAGCCTTTGTGTTAGTGTCCAGGGTTGCAAAGCCCCAGGACCTGTTTGCGCAAATGCTCTCCTGAGTCAACTTGAGCTGCCTGGTCCCCAGCATCGGGTTGGCCTCATCCAGCATCTCCTTCATTTCCAGCTGGGTCAGACCCAAGGGCATCAAGGGTGGGTGACCCACCTATGGTATCCTTGGCAGCGCTACGCAGGGTTAGCACAGGACTCCATCCATGGCTGCAGAAGCAGCTCCTCCCCCTGCCCCTTCAAGAAATTCAACCTCTGCTTGGGGCTGTCAAGAGAAAAATGCAAAAAATGGCATTTTTAAAGGAGGCATTTGGAAACACGACAGCATCCTTGCTGGGACACAGACCCAGAGGATGGAGGAGCACAAAGAGGGTGCTCTGAAAGCCTCTGCTTGGGGCTCAAGCCCTCCCGCACCCAGGAAAGTGAAGCTGTGGTAGATATAAAAGCTTCCAGGTCTTTCCAAGCTGTCAGAGATGGCTCCAAAACCCCCTTGGGGAAGGGGGAAATTACAACTATAATAGTTGAAGCTCATTACACAACTCAGACTCATGCTTGGCAGCTTCCAGCACCGAGCTCTGAATTTCAGCACAAAAATGTGCAGTACGCTGCAAAGCTGCGGATGGGAGGAATACCACGGTGGCAAAGAGACTTAGAATATGAGGACGGGTGCAAAGGGGACCTGCTGTGGTTGAGGTTGCCAAAAAGAGCCCCTGAAAGTTAAGTGGCTCTTTGGCCACCACAGCTCCCATAAGCCAAAGGAGATGCTCACACTGCCCCGCTGGCGATGGGAAGGGGAGTGTGGAAAAACATTGGCAGATGAGAGCAAGCAAGGTCCTACAAAACAGCATGTTCAGTTTTCTTTCCAATTTTAACTTGTCCTTGACCTCTCTTCGCTCCTTCCCAGCAGCACTGGCTCCATTCTGTGCCCGGCCCGCGCTGCGTTGTTTTTGGTGGTACTCACCCCACAGCAGCAGCATTTCCATCCCTTGTTGCTGCAGCAACACGTCTCCCTGGAAACACCTCGGCCGTGGTTTAGCCAAAGCCAAAGCAAACACATGAACCCGCGATGCTGGGGCTGCCCATTGCATCTGCTGGGAGCACGGCAAGCACATCCTGTGGGGCAGCTGAACAGTGCCATGGGGTACAGGGAGCACTGGAGTGGGGTTTTGGAGGTAACATCTGTTTTCTGAATGCATAGCCCCACTGGTGATGGTACCCATAGTCCAGGGAGCAATGAACCATCAGATGTGGAATGTGGAGTGGTTTTACCTTCACTGCTATGTGCTGAGACAGCGCTGCATCCTCAGGAGCGGCTGGTATAGGATCACCACTGCCATGGCTGTGGTAACCATCATGCACCAACACTGGAGCCCAGCTCAAGAGGAGGCCAAGCAATGGCCTTTTACCGATATTCACACTTGCCTGGGTGTCCTACATCCCTTTTTGTAACCCCTTTGGGTTACAAAGGTTTTGGGTTACCCTATGCAGCACCTTTCTCCTGCTTGTACCATTGAGAAGGGCCACATAGGGCTACATCCCAGCAAAAGCACACCACGAGCAGATGTTGCCATGAACCCAGATTTGCTCCAAAACACAACCTGCCGCTGCATCAGGATTTTCCACTCAAAACGTGACCATGGGCAGAGCTCTGGGCAATGTGGAGATGGAAACACACAGCCCAGAGGCCCAGTGCCACCCGCAGAGGAGGCCAAGTTATTTATTTATTACTTATTTCATAATTATTTCTTATGGAAGTCATTGCAGGGCTTATTTAAACCTCTCTCAGCTGGGGGAGATAAGGTGAGGACTATTCTGGATGCAGTCAAAATTAGCACTGTTATTTGTATTCTTGTGCCCTGAGAGCAAATTAGCTGGTACTTTAAAGAATTCCCAACAGTCATATCATGCCACTCCTTCCATTTCGCCTTTGTCCCATGCCAGAGACAAGCTCAGCTCCATTTCTAGTTTGGCTGCTCTGAAAAGCCACAAGAAATCCTGATCTGGTGAGCACAACTCCTTTTACGGCTGAAGAATGCCCTCAGGCACTCCCGTACAGCTCCATGGGCTCCCAAACGTCCCCCAGATCGGCCACAAAGAGGCAAAAACCGAATAATTCATAAAGCAACAAAGAGAACCCAACATAAACCCCAGGAATCATCCAGTAAAATTGCTTTTATTTCTGTAATTTCATGAGTATAAAACAAATCAGCCCAATATTGTGTGAACAGAGTGGATCGTAGGGATGTGACCACAAGGAACCTTCCCACGTCTTCATGGCACACCCGGGTATTTACAGTCGGACATAGGACACAGTTTAGGAAGTGGTAATTTAGTGGAAAAATATCTCTCATGTAATAAAATACGAAACCTGTTTCCTTCAGTTTTACCCCTCAAATAACACCCTCCCACCCCAGCCCCAAGACACAATGATTTACCTTTCGCTACGAAGCACAAACTCAGAGATTTCTAGATTTGGCTGTTCAGGCATCTCACATATATAAACTCAGCATATTCCCAGACCAAAGCCACTGGCAGCTAAGGACCTCTGCTTGGTCCCAAGCACCCAAATCAACTCACGTTGGACACCAGCCAGCGGTACCCATGTCCTCATCACTCCAGGCACACACAGATTCAGGCTCATTTAATGCCCCTCTCATACCGAAAGCTGAATGACACCAACAGGACAGGTCCATGGAGCACAATTTACCTTCCTCATTGCAGCCCTGCAAACCCTAACCCAAACTGAACTATGCAGGCTCTGCACAGGGTGAAGCCTTTCTCCTTCATCCCAAAAAGATGGGCTGTCTCCTCTCCAGGGAGAAGCCCTGCCAGAAATTGCCACTTGAGAAGGGGTGGTGGGAAAAGCCCAGGTAGGGCTGAACAGGGACAACTGAATCTCTGGCATCATTTATACAAGGTATAGACCAAAAATCACAAGTCTTTGGAGTTGGTACTGGGGACTCCTGTGTGTTTGATGTGATGCCACGGTCACTGAACCTCAGGAACATCTCCCACAGCATTAGCCTGAGCCCTTGCACAGCAATTCTTTGATGAGTTTTGGTGGAGCAGGACTTGCCTGGGAAGCAGCACTATCAACCTGACCTACAAAAGAGGGACCTAAAATTGCTGCTGAGGTTTTCTGTTGCTCCTCTGGCTACTTCTGCCATCCACACTGAGAGCAGAGACTCCAGCTCAATGCCAGATTTGATCCTCTTATAGGAATGAAGTCCCCCAACCCCTCCTACTCCTGACTTCTCCAGTGCCTGGTGGTACCATCCAGCCTTGGCTGAGCAGAACATCAGAAACACACATACAACAACTTCACAGTGCCAAAGTCTGAAACATACACATAAAAAACCTCATCCAGACCCTGAGCTGTACAGTGGCCACATGAGAGAAACAAAACATAGGATGCAACACTTTTTTGCTCTGAAGAGCATCTCTTTTTTCCCTTTTCCAATGTGCCTCCCAATGGGATCACACAGGGAGAAAAGCTCATCCAGTGACTGGCCACAATGACATGATGTCCCAAAACAGCACAAAAGACTTTCCACTGCTGCTGCCCAAAGCTGACCCAGGGACATGGGACCATTGCTTCCTGCCTTGGCTGTAACCCAACACAGTGCCTAGCCCCTGAGAAAGGAGTTTAAAGTGCTCATGGACAACCACACGCTGCCATCATGGTGTGTCCTCCACCATGCATCTTGCATTGCTGCTTCTTGCATGTGGAGGATCTGTCACAGCACCTCACCAATGCCAAAGGTCTTGTTGGAAAAACCTAAGTTTTACTTAAAAACTTTGAATATTCCAGGCAGCGCTATCAAAATAAGACTAAAAAGGAAGTAGTTCCTAAACTTTGGTGTAAAAAAAAAGCAAGGATCCTGGAGGCTTTGTCTCTAAGCTGCCTTAACAAGATCTTGGGCAAAACAGCCACCCAGTGTTTATGTCCCTTGTATTGCACACGGTCAGATGCCTTGGTAAGACACAAGACCTGATCCCAAAGCAATGGTCTCAGCACTGGGATCTCCAAGTCTGCACAAGAACATGCTCCAGCCTGTAAAAGCGCCCAGCATGCTGCTGGTGGCATACATGCAATAGATAACTACTCTGTGATTTATCCTGACCCTTCATTGAAGCATAAAGGGAAAACAATTAGATCTATGGATATTTTCCTATTTCATTAAAATACTTGAACTATAAGCCTCTGTAATCAAAAAGTATGGAGTGAAACTGTATTCCAAGTAACTAAAGGACAATAGGGAAGAGAGAGATGTGGTCAACCATTCCAAATGGGAAATGGGGATGCATCAAAATGCTCCCTGTTAGCAAGGGGGATGCCTCCTGAGCCTTAGCAGAGGTTTCCTGCACTATTTTCCAGGTATTTTCTACAAGTTTACGATATACAGTCAAATGCAGTTTGCTGCTGGAAAGAACAAGCCTTTGGCTGGGACACAGCTCTGGTTTCTTGCCAGCGATGGCTTGGGGTTTGGGAACTCACCATTAGAACCCAACGACTGCACAAAGAGACTGATGCTGCCCAGGCTTGCAGCAGCCTGGCATCTCCATCAGCGAAAAAACAGCAGCAGCTTGGCATCTCTGCCAACAACAAGGTAACAAACTCAGCATCTCTTCAAGTGGCTGCTCTGTTAGTGGGTTCAGAAGGATGCCTGATACCTCCAGCTCTCTGCTGTCAGGTGAGAACACACAAAGTTACCAGCAGGAATGTGTAAGCAGGTTAGAATTTCACTATTTCATCTCTGCTCTGAAGCAGAGCTCTTATTTCATTTTTCTTCCCCTTTTAGGTCTCTTTACATTAGAGACTCCCATCCATTATTCAGTACTTATCAGTGGGACCCTTACACAAGAAACTCCTCCACACACATACACGTTTGGGTAAAATTAATAATCCTACACAAGACCTTAAGCCCAGGGAAACCAGTGTAACTCAGGAGGTGCAATACAGAATGGATGGACCAAGCAGGTCCCTGCAGGCACGATGGACTGAGGCCACCATATCCCAGGGAGATGCCAATGGGCAGCTGAAAGCCTTGCAGGATCCTATGAATGGGGCTGGGATGCTCTGAATCCAGTCCAGCCACTCCCAAACTGGTTTTCAGCCTCAGGGAAAAACAGAAGCAATTTCTTCTGAAGTCACTGAGTTGGTACTGGTTTAAATTCCCACTGGTTCTTTCCCTGCACAGAGAGATCAGATATGTTCTAAAAAGGTGAAATCCACCTTTCTGGGGAAGGGCAAATCACATATCTATAGCCTTAGTCTTACTAAAGCCCTATTTTGAAGACTTAATCAGTACCTGGGTCATGCCCTGGTTCTCTGCACCAGGGTGAGTCTCATCCATGGTGGAAATCTTTAAGGAAGAACTGGTAGCCCCATGGGATCACCAATTAAATCCATTAGACAGAATACATTTGAAAAATAAAACTTTCTTCAAGACAAAGTATAATAATATTAAAAATCAGCAACAATCTTCTAACCACAGAGTATCTATAAAGATCTTTTTAAAGAGCTCCATATTAAAATTCCTTGAATACATTATATATTAAATACAGTAACGACATTTCATGCATGGTTTTCTGTACAATAAAATCAGCTCAGTAGTATAACAATTCTGTACATTCCCATTGGTCTGGGGGCTCTGCTCATCTTCAATGCTGGTGATGGAGAAAGGAAAGGAGGGACGATATTTGGCACCTACTGTACAGAGGAAAAGCAGCTCTTGCCCAAGTGAAAGAGGAACAGCAAAGCACTGGAAGCTCTCAAGAGGCAAAAAGTGAAAGAAAAAAGCTGACAGCAAAGGAGTCAAATGCTATGTAAAACCCTGGCTCTAGTGCTGCTGCTGGAATTAAGAGAAAGGAATGGGTCTGGCTAACTAAATATCATCAGGACAGATCATAGGGGAATATGAGGAAAACAGGAGGGAGGATTTGGAGAGCTGGAGAAGAAATCACCCATTATCAGCTTCTCAGCTATCAGCTCCCCATTATCTTTCTCCAGCTCAATGGAGAAAGATCAATTTACTGGATCCCAAAATCCATTCCTGATCCACAAATTCTCACTGCAGCCTGTGTCACTCCTGCTGCAGAGAAGTCCCAAGAGGATAAAATATAGTTGGTGCCTTATAAAAAGGGATGCTATGACAAACACTGCTCACAGAGAAGAACTACATTATGTACAAGCATACATTCATTCCTGTCTCGAAGGCGGATCACTGGTGTCAAGGATGCCCTGTGCAAGACAGGGATGCTTTCCAAAAGCAGAGAACAAGAACTCATGGATGTGCTCCTAAGGATTTAAGCTCTACTCCTGCTAAGGAAAGAGTTAAAAATCATCTGAGGAAAGAAAATATGACCAGGAGGGAGCAGTAGACATGAGGAATGCACAGTCAGTCATCCCCACAGAATCATAGAATGGTTTGGGTTGGAAAGGACCTTAAGATTGTCCAATTCCAACCCCCTGCTATGGGCAGGGACACCTCACACTAGACTAGGTAGCTCAAGGCCCTGTCCAACCTGTCCTTGAACACTTCCAGGGATGGAACATGCCCTGCTTTAAATGGTTGCCCCTATGAGGAGAAGGGCTACAGTTTAAACAGTGCAGGTGGGATATCACAAGATGCTGGACAGGAGAGAATAGACAAGACTACATCATGCTTTGGTGTCAGATAAGCCTGAGAAGGTGTGGGGCTTTCCACAACACAGGGATCAAACAGGACAGCGTGATAAATAGGGAAAACTTCACCTTCCAAGACATGCACCCTATCTTGACATAGAAACACACGTCTGTGAGATCCACACCACCACTGGTCACACTGCAAAGTGATGTGGACCTGCTGCAGCCTGCAGGCACTGCGGCCACTGGAGCAGAACACAGCACCCACCGACACCACAGACATCATCAAGGGGCAGAGATCCCAACCCATGGCCATCTCGCCTCCCTCCCCTACCCCTCCCTACTCCAGGAGCTGCCCTTCTGCATGCCACCTCAATGGGGGAATGCAGCCTCCCATCCACACTCAGTGTATCACCTAAAACCCCTCCTCAATCTCCCATGAAGGGCACCTTGGCCTGAGCTCACCCTGATGGGGTGAGAATTGGAAAGAGGGCCTCAAATTCTGCAGGAACAAACTCCCAAGGAACCGTGTTACGATGACCCAGGTCCGCACAGCTCCATCCCCAAACCCTACACCAGCTGCCCAGTAATTGCACTCCTATGTACAGGAAAAAGAAAGCTACAGAACAAAACAAAATCAGGATTTTTCTTTTCGACGATTCACCCGCATTTGTCTGGTAGTCGGACACATGCATGTCCTGCTGGTCTCTAGCGAGGGGCACGCATGCAAGGCTTCAGTCCGAGTTACAAGCGAGGGATCCTTTAGTGAGGAGCATTTCCTTTGTGTCATTCATTTCTTGTGCTCTTCTCCTAAAGTGAAGGGAAACAAGAAAAGGAGAAAATGTATTGGTGAGGGTTCAAAACCAAACCAGCTCCCTAGTTTTGTTATTAAGGTTGGTCCCAGAAAGGAGCTGGGATCCTATCTGTATGAGCTGCCCCAACTGCTTGGGATGCACAAGGAGGAGGATGCCAGTTCCCAGATAAGGAAGGGCTCGGCACATTCAGGAAGGTAGGAAAAGGGATGGGTCAGAGCCAGGCAGGAAGGAACAGTGGGAAGGCAAGCAGGCAGGGATCCCTTGTACTGCTCCTAACAAGAGCATCAGGCAGCACCCAGGGAAAGGTAGCAATGCGGAGAGGAGGAAGCTCACTGCATCCCACCATCAATCCCTGCTGCAGCTGGATAGATGGATACTGTTCCGTGGGCTAACACCACTTACATCCACTAGATATATTTTAGATGTGTTTACATCCATATATATCTGCAGAACAAATAGCAAGGTTTAGATGTGTTTACATCCATATATATCTTCAGAACAAATAGCAAGGACCAATCTTCTTGTGTCACTCACTGTCCCAGCCTCAGGGCTGCCCTCCTCTCTTCTCCCACCCTACTGATGGATAGAAGGTAACAGCCGACACATGGTCTGAAGGAAAGCTACAGCGTTCAACTTGAACTCAGTGCAAGCAGCCCTGAAATCCCTGCCAGGGCTTGACTTGTACCAGTTAGATCCCCAGTTTTCAAGCAGTTGACAGCAGTGTCCCCTGTCCCGAGGCAGTGGCTACTCTTCAGCCCAGGGCTGGGAAAGACCCTGTGGGCAGCTCTGTCTGCCCAGAATAGTCTTTTTTTCCTTTAAAAAATACCCACAAGGCAGCACTTTCTGAGAAGTTAGAAAAAAAATCACTTATCATGAATCTTTCGACCATATTTCTCTGTCTTTCATCACTGCACACATCACCAAACACATCTTGCGGAGCAGCGCCTTTACTGTGCTCTTGATAAATAGGGGTCCTGCCTCGGGTTACCAGCGAGGCTCCTTGCCCGCTGCCAAGCCTGATGCCAACAGGCTTCCAGGGGAATTAATAAATAACAGGGCAGAGAGAAGGGGGAAAACAGCTTTTGTGCACTTCAGCCAAAGTTTCCTTCCAGCTCTGGCTGCAGAGCACAGCCCTCGTGACCTGAGACAAAATCAACTGCTGTAATGGCAGCATCCCTTTGGATGCTATTTGGTCACAGGGATGCTTGTGACCACAGTGTATTAAACCTCACTGCAGTCATCAAAAGGAATCTCCTCTGTGTTGCAGGGTGTCTCTTTAGCAACTCCAGGAGCTGAACAGTCCCCACCTGGTGACAGGCAGGTGGTTATTTGCTCCCCTGAGAGCTCACACTGTGGCTGTGCTGTATGGTGGGCAGAGGCAGGACGGGGACACAGCTCCAGCACCAACAGTGAGCCTTTAACCACAGTAGATGCTCTTCAGAATGTCACTCTCAGGCCTCTAAGTACCCCCTGGCACAGAGTGAGATGGGTCTTTCCATGAGAAATGGCACCCCTGGAGCTTTAATAGGATTCAGGTCCCTACATGCCAGTGTGGCTCTTCTCTCCACACACTGGTGACAAGAGCATAGGGGATGCAGGGACCTGTTTGCAGGAATGATGAGATGGTTGTGATCCACCTGGATCCTGCCTCACACCATATCCTCAGGGGTGTCACAGCCCTTCAACTCTTGCAAACTTGCAACCAAACAACACAGGCTCATGTGCTACAGAATCTGCTCCCCACCAGGACAGACAAGGCTTTTGGGGATGTTTTTCCTTATTGCTTTTGACACTCTTAACAGGTTCCTGTAGAAAGTGATGCTGAAGGGATTCAGGCTCCAGCCACCAGCCTGGATCACTCCCCTCCAAAGGAAATGCTGCAGCCCTCATAGCTCTGAGAACTTCACATCTGCCCCACTGCACCAGGACATGCCAAGCTTCAGCCTAGACCCTGGGAGAGAATCAAGAGAGAAATCCTCCTGCCATCTCTTTGCAATACCGGGGCAGCAGCTCCAACAGCTTCCCTCTCCTCTTCCATTTCTAAAGTGTGGCACACACAAAAAACACAGGAGAGAGGGAAAAACATGAAGAGTAATAAAAAGCAAGGCAGCAGAGCTGTATGATCCTGCCTGGGGAGATTCCAGCACTGAAAGGTGCAGTTGCCACTCTCCTGCCGAGCATCCCATAGCTCAAGCAAACGACTTGGCCCATGGGGATGCATTCCTCCCCCGGCGCCAGCACCCAGCCAAGGTAGCTCCATGCAGAGATTACCCTACAAGGGCAGGCCACAGCGACAGGCTCCGGCTCTCTGCCGCTTCAGGAACAGGGATGCGCCTGCCTCTGGCACAGGGAAAGCGGGCGGCTGCAGCACTGCGCTCCCATGGGAGTTTTAGGGGGCTGCTCTCATCCCCAGGTGTGGTGCATGGGGGAGATGTGGGCGAGCAGCTCCTCTTCGCTATGTGCTAGAGGGGTTTTGTGGTGGGACACAGAGACTGTGGTCCCTGCAGATTGTGGGCTGCCCCGGAGGGATGCGGAGCCTTGGCTGGCCTTGGCAGGGAGTGGGATGCAGTTGTCACCACACAGCCAACGCTGCCAGCTGCCCTCCTCTGGGAGGAGGTTACAGCATAAAGCAGACAAGGACTCTGCATCAAAATTTCCCATTTTCAGGGACGCTGCTGCTGCTGCCTGGGCAGTTGTGTTGCAGGAAGCATCCGCTTCTTGCCATGCCCCTGCTCTTCCCATGGTGCAGGTAAGGACAGTGAAGTCCAAGGAGCCAGGCAGGGCCGGCTGCTTATAATGCGCTGAAAACAAGTGAAGACACCACAGTCTCAACACTGATGCCTGTGATGGGTTTGCTCTGAGATGGTGAAGATGAGGAGGACCAGGACGGTGCAGGAAGGAAGGAGGGGAGCAGGGTGGCCATGGCAGCAGGCTGCTGGTGCATGGAGATACACAAGCACCGGCGTTAGCTCAGGGTCTTGTGTGGGTTTGGCACCTTTTGAGAACCACTCAGAAAAGAGACTCATGCAAGGTCTTGGCAGAGATTCCTGGAAACCTCCCTCCTGCACACCATGGGGCTCAGAAAGAACAACACACTTCAATGCACAGAGCATGGCAAATGTTAAAAGTATTAATGCAAGAGGTCCTTGAGGGGGGTCAGCCCTTCTGAGAATGGCAGTATGTGTGACAGAGCCCTGGGAGGGCTCTGGAGAACATCTCCATGCTCCTGACCAGAACATCTGTGGGTTGCACTGAGCCAACCTAGTTTCAGCCTGAAAGTTCAGCCGTGCCCTTTCAACTGCTGTTTCACACTCACATCATCTCCCAAAACTAAGACAGCAGAAATCTCAGAGGGGCCAGAGATGGATGAAGGCAGCAATACATGCAAAGTATGCAAAATGAGAGGCTGGAAATGACTGGGGTGATGGGGAGAGGAATGTAAAGCACTGAGACCAGTGTGAAAACTGAAGAGCCGCAGCTTTCTGCCACTTCAAGGACAATGAAAATCCAGCACAACGGAAACACAACTTATTTAAATCTGATCAAAGGAGAAACTTTTCCATGCAAAACCTGAATCAGCACAACTCAAAGCTATACATTTGCATCCCTCAGCTGAACACCCTTGGCCATCCCTCAGAAGGTCCCACACTGAAGACCATCCCCAAGCATTCATTGCATAGCAGAGACCAAGTGGTTGCATGGCCCCTGGTCAAAACTGCCATAGGATCAGCTGCTTCATGGGCCTTTTAGACCTTATTTTGAGACAAACTATGGAGGGAAAGGAGATCCTGTCTGGGTACAGGGTCCCTGGGTTCTGTTATTTGCTGGTTTTCCAAGCCACATTCACCCACATTCCAAGCAGATTCCCACCACACATAAGCAAGACTTTGCAGGAAGCACAAGGATACAGCACTCAGGGGTGAGACATGTAAGAAAGCCAACCCTTGCTCTGGAGTCCTGCAGGTTTTCAACTGGTGCTCCCCGCTCCACTTGTGTCTTACTGTCCTGAGAATGCCTGGCAAAAAAAAATCACAACACCACACTTAAAAGTGGCTTTTGGACCTTGTTTTTTGTTTGCTTTTCAAAGCCCAGAGGAATTTGGCAGATGCAGATTTCAATTATTTCTTTCAAATGTGATGGTTTAAACATGATTTTGCCCTTAGCCATGACTGAATAACTGCATGGGAAACCCTTGCTGGATGAGATACAGAGCGATCTGTGAGCATCAGCAGCATCATGGCCAGGTGGATGAGGGCAGCTCACATTGGGAGCATGGTATGGGAGGAGGAAACACTGAGCTGGTATTATGGGACCAGGAAGGATCATCTGCCTGCCAGAAACCCCGCTGTGCTCAAGCTGTCCTGGCAGAGCCAAAGAAAAGCCCTTCCTCCAACAGCACTGAGTTTTTATAGACAAATGCAAAGTGTGGGAGAAAGATCACAGATGGTGAAGCAAACACCGAGGGCATGCATGGGATGCAACAGCCAGGAATTAACCAGCCCTCCTACATCCCAGCTCAGAGCAGTGCCATGAAGTTGTTGCTACAGGTTGGTAACCACATGATAAACCAGACCTGGGTGATGCAAAACACCTCAGTCTGTGAGAGATGCACCTCCATGTCTCAGCGAAGGCTCTTCTGAGCAATCCCTGCAGTTATGCACCAGCTTGCCACAGAAAGGAAGGCTGATGCGAGCTGTGACCCACTGATGGGGAGGGTGGCCAGTTTATGATCATCTCCTACTTGCAGTAATTCCCCATTCCATATTTCCAGCTTTTTGCATGGTTCTGCTCCATGAGACACCAAACAGCTGTTACAATCCCTCCCTGCCAGGGCTGGGTGGACCTGCCTTCAGCCCTGAAAGGCAAGAGTGGCTTTGCACAGTTTTCCTGGCTCATTATTAAAGGGTGAAAGTAAAAAAAAAGGATTTGCCAGGGGGTTAAAAAGGTTTGAGCAAGGTGATGCTGTGGAAGGAAATCCAGTCCATCAGGTTATTCATCTGCCCCCCAGAGCCACTACATCTTCCCCATGCAAGGGCAGTGTTTCTCCTGCTCTTCTTCCCCCCGCTATCACTGTCAGGGTAAGCATACCCTAAAGAATGAATAAAACCTGTTTTATTCCTCTCTGGAGACGGGAAAGAGCACCGAGGTATCACCTACAGCAACATCTTTAGCAAGGGATGAGAGATGATATCATCTCTTTGGAGAGCTGCCTGAGCGCATGCTGTGATTTACAGCGCGGAGCCCGGGAGCACACAGGAACCGCTGCTCTCATGTCACAGGAGCTGCTTCTCCTCTGTGCATGCTATGGGCTGAATCCTGAGGTGCTGGCAAAGGGCAACTCCATTAAAACCAGTTTATAAGGTGTTAAGCTCTCAACTGATCTTAACATAGAAGTAGCAAACACAAGATAAGGATGGTGGAAAGCTGAGGCGGGGGGAAAGGAGGGATTCCTGTTAGAAACCCGTGTTTGATTTTTTGTTTGAAGGGATCCAGTTCCCAGAGTTTCGAGAGGAGCTGAATAAACACACGTGGCAGATTTATCTAGTGCTCCAGCTCCTAAGGCAGTATTTCAAGCTGATGTAAGTACCAACTGCTCTGCCAGGCAGGAAGGGAGTAAGAGAAAAAGTCCCTTTTCCACAGCAAAGGGAGATGAACATGCAGTTGCAGACACCACATGAGCAGAGGAGGTGAGCATGCAGTCACCACGAACCCCAAGCAAAGCATAACCCAGTGTGCTGCAGACCACGCTCACCATCCAGGTGGTTGCGGGAAAGGTATTTGAGTCCTTCATCCAGCAGGATAACAGGCAGGGAGATTTTCATTACAACCACCCACTGTGGCCAGCTCAGGGGGGTTACCTGGAAGATGAGCTGCAAGATGGAAAGGATTGGACATGTCAGTAGGGAAGGAGGTGGGAGTTTTTATTTAAGTGTCAGGTTGTTGTATGGCACAGGCTAAGAGGGGGTCATTCCTCTCCAGGAGGGATGTGCAAGGACAGAGGATCCAGATAACCCAAAAAGCAGGATTTCTTCAAGGTCTGTCATGATCCCAAGGTGGCTCTTGGCCAAGATGAGTCAAAAATGGCCTCTCCTGCAGATCGGTAAAGTGAGGCACAAGCTAGGAGTGTCTGTTCATGTGCTCACAGTGGCTTAGGAGGGCATAAGGGACATATGCAACCTCCTGGGCACAGTGACATGCTTCATCTTAAGCACCCTTAGGCATCAACCAAAGCATCACCAGCCTTGGACTGCAAAGGGGGGTGATGCCTCTGGAAGGGGCTGAACCACCTTCTGGAGATATTTGCACCCTTTTACATTACCTATACAGAGAGCTTCTGACTTAGGGTAAAGGCTTTCTGGGGCAGAATGATTCCCACTCCTCATGTTGGCTCATGACCTAGTCCTGAGGGTGTGTGCTGGGGACAACATCCCAGAAGCTTCCAGCCCCAAAGATTACTCCAGAGCTGTCCTAGCCCACAGCAGGAGCCTCTGGGCTGTGCACAAAGGTTGCAGAAGGCACTCACAGGCATGGGCTTGACGTAGAGGATGAGGAAGTGCAGAGCCATGGACATGACGATGGCTCCCAGCAGCCAGATGTTGAGCCATGGTGGCATCCGCAGCAGTGACTGGTTCTCAGAGACACTGTGAAAGTGAGGGGACAGGGTTAGCCCCAGCAACCTCCTCCTCCTGCTCCTGCCCACACTGGGTGTTCCCATTCCTCTCCAAGGTGCAAGGCTGTACATTATAGTCCTTCTCCTCCAGATTGTTCCTTTTCAGGCTTTTCTGTGAACTGGATCTGGACACCCATCTCAACACAACCAGCCATGCATGGATTAGGACCAGTCATTAACAGACTCAAACCACTAATAGATGTGGATCCAGTCCTTCCTCCACCACTGTCAGCAACAGCACACTGGCTTGGAGGAGTTTATCTATGGCAAACCCAGGGTACCCCTGTGAGGATGCTCCAAGGGGCTCTTTTGAGCCAAAGCAAAGCCCCCAGCCTACCAACAGATGCTCAAAGAGGCCCTGCACAAAATGGGTCATTCACAGCATGTTCAGAGCAACCCTGTGGCCACATTACCTGTTCAGAGCATTGCACATTTCGATTGTCACCAGTACAGACAGAGCCATTGTGGTCGGGTATCGGGACTCGAAGATCTCACAGTCAATTCCTTCAAAGATGGGGTTGTCCTCAGTGCACCTCATGAAGTTCCTCTGTCAGCACAGGAAACCGCTGGTAAATACGCTGCAGAGCAGCAGTGTAGGAAAGGCAGGAAAGAGGAGGAACAGGTCGACTGGTTGGGGGCATATGATGAACCTTGATTATGAGGGCTGCTGCTAAACATCCCACAGTGCAGAGCAACTGATAGAACTGTCTAAAGTGACCCAGCTTCTGCTGTGGCTGGGGCTTTAGGGTTATGGCCAGGTAGGGGCTTAGAGATTTTCACATGTAGTTAACAAGGTGTCTGAGCACATATGTCTCCATCAAAAATACATCTTCCATTGCATGTGACAATGGGTTGCAATGGCACCCACTTTCCCACCACCTTGTTTGGACCTACAGTAATAAAAAAATCGATCCCTTTCAATGTGGGATCAGGTACAGGAGCTATTTTCAGCTTGTTTGAATTGTTTTCCCCACCATGCTTGTCACTGGCAAGAGCAAGGCTGGAATCGAGCTTGAAGGAGAGAATTTGCTTTTATTTTTTGTCTTTTCCACCAGGAATTTGGGAACGTTGCACAATCACAGAAGAAAGGTGGAGGAAATATCCCAATGCCTGAATCCATGCCCTCACCCATCTGCTCAACACTTTGGCCCATTTGCCTCCCAACTCACCAGCTGATGGAAGGAGACCTGCGGTCCCTCGGCATCGTACAGGAACCACCAAGTTGCTGCACCCACTGTGGCCAGGCCCACGTACACTGCAGTCAAGAGAGACACCCTTACCCCCAGCACGCAGCAAGGGGTCCCCTGCCCCATGGCAGCTCATGCCCATCCTCATCCTCTGCTCATGGTGCCCACAGGGGCTCACCTCCGACAGCCAGATAGCGGAAGAAGAGCCAGCCGCTGATGAGGGGCTCCTTGGGGTTGCGGGGCTGCTTGTCCATGATGTCCAGGTCAGGGGGGTTGAAGCCCAGCGCGGTGGCCGGCAGCCCGTCCGTCACCAGGTTCACCCACAGCAGCTGCACGGGGATGAGGGCCTCGGGGAGTCCCAGGATGGCTGTAAGGAAGATGCTGCAGGGTAAAAACCAGAGATGCTGGATTAGATGAGCCAGAGAAAGTGTCTGTGTTGTGTAAGGGGAGAGCAAGCAGGTACACTGGATCCAAATACCCCAAACTCAATATTCACCCAAAGCCCTGCAGATGAACCCGCAGTCCCCGAGCCAGGAATCAGAAGTCCAAGACTGAATTTTGCAGCTAAAAGCTGTTCCTGTTGCTAGTAAAGTTTGCTTTGCAGCTGAAACCTAACCACTTATATCCTCATGACCACGTGGGTTCCAGTTCCCAGCGCAAACACCCTACTGAAACAAAAGGGTGAAGGATGCCCAAATGATCCCAAGGCTGTGCCCATGTTGCTGGGGACAGGACTGGTTTACTGGGAGGGATGGGGGCAGCTACCCAGGACGTGATGCAAAGTGTATTGGTGTGACCTGGTGGCAACAGCCTGTGCACAAATATCTGCACCTATCTCAGACACTGGGCTTAAATAGGCAATGGATTAATTAAACAGTTCCTGGGAGGTGGCATAACTATAAAACTACAAAAGAAAAGTCCCCTTAACCGTGGGGAATGAGACAAGGCATCGCTGCTCCATTTGGTACCCAGGGCTAGTTCTGGGCACCACAGGATGGCAGGAGTAGGGGATATGGACAGGACTTCAGGTTATTTGTTCCCACTGCTTCTCCCCCTGCTGTGGTGCCCAGTATGGGGGACTCTCACCAAACGACCTCCCCGACGTTGGAGGAGATGAGATAGCGGATGAACTGCTTCATGTTGTTGTAAATGGCCCGGCCCTCCTCGACGGCTGACACGATGGTGGAGAAGTTGTCATCAGAGAGCACCATCTCGGCGGCTGACTTAGCAACGGCTGTGCCCGACCCCATGGCAATGCCAATCTCTGCTTTCTTCAGGGCTGGAGCATCGTTGACACCATCACCCGTCTGCATGAAGCCATGATTAATGGGGTGCAAAGGACTGGACTGGGCAGAGAGGAGAGGATCAGGAGGTGGTGGGGTGCCCCTGAAGGACTCACCATGGCGGTGATCTCGTGGAAGGACTGGAGGTACTCGACGATGCGGGACTTGTGCGCTGGCTCCACGCGGGCGAAGCAGCGGGCATCGCGGCACGCCTGCCGCTGCGCCTCAGGAGACAGCTCATCAAACTCCCGGCCTGTGTAGGCTTTGCCAGCCACGTCCTCGGTCTCGGAGAAGATGCTGATCCTGCGGCAGATGGCCACCGCCGTGCCCTTGTTGTCACCAGTGATCATGATGACACGGATGCCGGCCTTGCGGCACATCTCGATGGAGGAGGTGACCTCTTTGCGGGGAGGGTCCAGCATCCCCACGCAGCCCACGAAGGTCAGGTTGTTCTGGGTGGGGGGAAACAGACCCAGATCCACATTAATCCCCCCAGGATGCAGCCGCTTCCCTCTCCACTGTGAAACCACCCCAGGCATGGGGATTTCCCCAGGAGGAAACTTTCATGAGGTTTCCTACCAACAGCTGCATGGATGCACCCTATAATCCAATGCAATGGGATGATCCCAGCCATGCTGCCACTCCTCACACTGTTTTACTTCACTCCCCTCCTCCCTGTCCCTCTTGGTGGTCCCCAGGCCCCTCTCAGCAGTCACCCCCTGGGATGGATTCCCACTGGCATGGGGCTGTTAGATTTGAGATCACTGCAATAGTCTGCACCAGTTAGCAGAGCTGAGCCATTGCACTGCCTGCTGCCCAGAGAAATCAGACAGAGAACACTGCTGGGGCAGCTGGAAGTAGGTGGGAAAACTTTGGGAATAAGGGAAAAATCTCCTGGAGAAAGCCCCCGGTGCCGTACCTCGTAGTGGATGAAGGCAGAGGAGTCGTGCAGCTGCATGGTCTCCCTGCGGACAGGCGAGTCGTGCGTGGCCAGGGCCAGGCAGCGCAGTGTGTCGATACCCATGCCCCAGTCCCGGATCCTGCCCAGGATCTTCTCCCGCACCGAGGCCGTCAGTGGGACCTTTGTGGTACCCACACGGACATGGGTGCAGCGCTCGATCACGCTCTCCGGGGCACCCTGGGGAGCAGAGGAGGGCTTAGGAGCGAACCAAGAGGATGAGCATCTCTTGCCAGCACCGAAGGAAGTGCTGGGGTGGGGGAGGGAAGGCACCAAGTTTGGGCAAAGGGGAAGGAAACCTCTCTCAAAGTCCAGCATGCAGATCCTGGCGCTGCGGCTCAGTGCACTAGATGGCAGCCTCTGATCAAGCACACTGCATCAGGTCCCCAGACAACAGGATCTGCTCTGCAGGGGATCCCGCAAAACCTACATGTCTTCCCAGGATGCTTCCATGCCACAGATCCCCTCTCGGAGCGGGATGGGACCAGGGCTATAAATCTCTGCTGAAAAAACAGCATCTCCGCTGCCTACAGAATGCTTAATGGATGCTTGTGATGCCTTTGTGATCCAAGAAAGCCTGTCCTCTAGCATCACAGCATTTCACCCCATCCCTTCTGACCTTACAAAGGACCCCCTCAAGTTTCTTTTTAATATAAAACTTGAAATCTTTCTATTGCTCCTCTTAAAAAAACCTCCTCCAGGACTGCCAGGGCACAGATGCTGTGGCTTGGGAGGGTCCTGACTTGACCTGGAGGACAGAGTTCACCCACCCAGAAGATCTCTCAGTGGGAACAACAATATACAAATCTTCTCAGAGTCAGCCAGGGGAAATTCCTGCTGCATCTCTTCTTGGGAAGAAAATGCCCTTTAAAACACTATTTTATTTCTGGTTACAGTGGAAAGCTGGACATCACCCTTTGGGCATTTCTGGTGTCCAGAGGGTCCAAGCCTTTAATAAAGGCAAGTTTTGCACAGGGGCAGCTCTCCCCTGGTGCCAGCACACTCAGCATCTTTTTCTCCTTCTAAATCACTTTACTTCCTTTTTTCTCCTCCCATTACTGCAAAGACTCACCCTCTCCCTGCCCACACCAGCCTACCTGGACCCCAGGCAGCTAAAGGAGGAGACAAACTGCAAAGCATCATTGCCCATTGCAGTAAGGGCTAAATACTGCTGGTGTGTGCATGGGGAAGGAGGATCCTGCAGGGTGCTGAGGGTGCTCCCCTACCTTGACAAACATCTTGCTGCCGGTAGAGTTGTGGCCGGGCCCGGTGGGTGTGCAGTACACAGACATGGACTTGCGGTCACGGGAGAACTCCAGGGTGCATTCTTTCTTCATCAGCTGCTTGATCACCTGCGGGGACAGCACAGGGCTGAGCTGGGACATGACAGGGACATGGCAGCAGGTGCTCTCTCTCTAACAACCCATCACATTAACAGCAGCTGAGGCTCTAATCAGGCTCATTTCAGGACATGCTAATTGCCAGCTAAGTAGTAACAATCATTCCTTCACATGGTACCTACAGGTTTGCAGGGTGATGGCAGAACAGGGGCCCCATGGGCACAGGCAGTGCCCATAGACAGGCTCCTGCACCTCAACACTCCCAAAACCCCACCACAAACCAGGCTCTACTATTGCTACTCGTTAATTACTTCAGAAGCCAAATGCTCAGCACAGTAGCAGTCAGTCCTCCCCAACCAGTCCCCTTCTCTCATCCATGATGGCATCATGGCTCCCCTCCTGGAAGGACACATCTTGTCCCAAAAACCCCATTGAATGAGCAGGACATCTGGGTCCAATCCAAAGTATTTTCCAGAAAGGGCAATGGGGATGTTGACGCCAACCTTACTGCTTACACAATTACGTTTTGTTGCCAGGAAGGTCCTGCTTGTGACAGAGACACAACCAGCTTCTTGAACAGGACTTTTACAGCAACTTAAATGTAAATACATCAGTGAAAGGGCAAAAAACCCACCTCCTTTTGGAGTAAAACCCTGCAAGTTCAAAGTTAAAAGGATGCTCCTACTGCAGCGAGGCTGTGAGCAGGAGCTGGGGAGGTAGAGAGATGTCTGAAGGGAATTTGTTCATGCAAAATGCCAGCATTGTCTGTGGATGCTCCAGGCAAACACCAACTGGCTCCCAAAGGCCAAACCCAGCACAAAGCATGAGTGCAGTGACTACAGTGGGTGCTGTGCCCATAAAAGCAGTGCTGTCCCCACTGTACTGCACACTCAGCACAGCAGCAAGGACACCTGGGAGCAGCTGCTGTGGAAACCCCAAAATCCCATTGGAGACTTCAAATCATAGAGCCACTGAGAGCACAAGCAAGAAGCAGTGAAGAATTGCTGCCAGGAAACTCCAAGCAAGGGGTTCTATCTCTGCATAACACAAGAATAAGGAGAGAAGCTCCAGTGACTGACCCCAGCCTGAGAGGCAGTGCAGTGATGGGTACACATAACCAAGCAGCTGCTGGACTGATGTATGGCTAGGAAATTCCATGTCCCTTATCAGAAAGGAGGCAGGGGATTTATTATGACCTGCTCTGGCCTATCTGGGGAGGAAACACCAGAACAGGGAGCCCTTCCTTTGAGCAAGCAAAGATATTATGAGATCTAACAGCATGATACCAAAGCTGAGTAAACCCAGACATGAAATAAAATGTGTTTTCCCCAGGAGGACAGGGAGACGCTGGAGAGCTGGAGTAAGGGAATAGCCACGTCACGGTTTAAGCTGAACCCAGCAGAAGCCAGCATGGGGTATTTTCACATCAGAAATAGGCGTTTCCAAAGAGCAGGCCTTGTTCAGGCAGGGGTTTGGCTCATGCTGTGGAGGACAACCGCTCAGTGCAAACTGGGCACCTAAAGATTTGCTGTGGAGCTACAAAACTCCAAACCTCCACATCTAGAGTTCTGGCCATTGTCGAGGGGGTCTCTCCCAGATGAGCAGGGACTAGACCGGGTTTGAGCCTTGGGAATCACCTGGTCCAAAGCTCCACGTGGACTTAGATTTGTGCCCCCAGCCTCGGCATCACCCCCCAGGGTCATTGCCCTACCTGCTTCAAAACCAGCTCAGGCCCCCTGTGAGCCAGGGAATTTCACTCTGTGGCAGATCAGTCCCTCAGACCATTGCAAATGGTTACTGTTCAAAGGACAGTCGATCCAAAGCCTTCCTCTCCCTCTTGTCTCCCAGCACTGGGGCTCACAGGGGCTGCACCTCACTCACCGAATTGCAGGCGTTGGCTCGCTCCACCTTGGACAGTTTGCTGATGTCAGTGTTGAAGACGTTCATCTTCTCCACCAGGCACGTCAGGGCTGTTTCAGTGGCTTCCCCCACCTTCTCATAGACTTTTTTTGACTAGAAAGCATAAAAAAGCCCCCAAAACTTAAGCTTTAGTGCATGTCCTCTACCTGCTGCACTGACCAAGGATGCTGCCACCCACTGCATCACCCTGGGGCTCCCAGAGCATCACTCTGCAATGAGTTGAAGCCAAGGATGGGCATCCCAAAGGACAAATCTCCACTGGCTTTGCCCTAAAGTGACCCAAAGCTCAGGGAATAGCATCCTCTGCCCCCTACACCACCCCGGTGCCCCCGCACCTCATTGTAGTCCAGTGAGGAGTCGTTGCAGAGGGCGCAGATGGTGGCCAGCTCCACCAGCCCGTCGTACTGCCCGCACCGCACTGGCTGCTCATCCTTCAGGCTGCGGGGAGGAAACAACACCGAAACCTCACTCCAGCTCACATGGTCAAATCAGCATTGAATCACAGCCTGCTCTGGGTTAGGGGCCTGAAAGCTCACCCAGTTCCAACCCCCTGCCACGGGCAGGGACACCTTCCACTAGAGCAGGTTGCTCCAAGCCCCTGTGTCCAACCTGGCCTTAAACACTGCCAGGGATGGGGCATTTACCACTTCTTTAGACAACCTGTGCCAGCGCCTCAGCACCCTCACAGGGAAGAGCTTCTCCCTTACATCCAACATGAACTTCCCCTGTTTCAGTTTGAACCCATCACCCCTTGTCCTATCACTACAGATGAAGAGTTTATAAGGAGAACAGTGCTACCCCTCAAGCAACAACCCTCATTGTGCTTTGAATGACAAGTTCAAAGCCTCCACACAACAGGCTGCATTCCCAACTGTGCTCGGAAGCCAAGGGGCCATGGGGCGCGCTGCTTCCCCCTCTCTGTTGTGCGGCATCCCATAATGTCACGTCCATTTGCAGATTGCACGTTATTGGTTTTGATTTGGCAGCCTCGCTTGACTCTGCCCTTTAATTTATCCATTAGCCATCCTGATTAATTGGCCGATAAAGCTCTGTCCAGTGTTTTAAACCAAATTCCCAGTCCATTTGCTTTTAGTGGAACTGCGAACAAGCAGTTTAACTCATTACATTATAGAGCTCGTGCCGGAGGTTCGCTGGGGAAGGAGATAGTTCAGGATCATACATATGGAAAACAGCTCTGATCTGCATTAATAATCCCTCAGAGGGCTGGGGCACGGGGCTGATTAGGGAGAAATCCCACAGCTCTCCCAATGAGCTGTGTAGGAATCATGGAATGGTTTGGGTTGAAGGGACCTTAAAGCTCATCCAGCTCCAACCCCCTGCCATGGACAGGGACACCTTCCACTAGAGCAGGTTGCTCCAAGCCCTGTCCAAACTGGCTCAAATCCCAATCATCCAACAGGAACGGACCCTTCCTCCTGGTGTTCCTTTCCCCCACAGACTGCACACCGTTCTGTCCATGCCTTGATGCCAAAGGAATGATTAATTCCCCTAAAACCACCTTTTGTACCTCTCTCTTTCTAGTCTTCATCACCCACTGCCCTCTTTTGTAATGAGCCATCTTCAGGCTCCCTTTCCTCTTTTATCCCTTCTTTTAGGGTTGGGAAACCATCTCCTTAACCCCTTAAACCCTCTTCCCAGCCATGTCTCCTCCAGTAGCTCCATCCTTCTGGCTGCCAGAATCAAACACAATCCTTTATATATGGAGACATCTCCGAGCCCAAACAGCCCAGGATGTGGAGGAGGATTCACACTGCCCATGGCAGATGCCTCTTTGCGCATCCCTCCCTCCCTCCCTCCCATGCTGCTCCTTGCTTTGTGTGCAAAAAAAGCCCTCTTTTTAAGCTCAGCACCCAAATGTCAACGTGCCAGCCCTTATTCTAGGGGCAAATGAGGAGTGACACATGCAGAGAGCAGAGGAGAGAATAGAAAGCATGAAAAGAAGGAAGAAAACCAACCCGAAAGCGAACGCCTTTCCCCCTGCATACGAAACCAGGAGTGAATAGCAACGGACTTCCACAGGGCGCCTCAATTCCCACCCGTCAGCCTCGCTGCCTTCTCTCCCCTCAAAACGTTATTATCTATCACTCTCCTGGCGTGAACAGCACTGGGTGCATCTCTCTGTCTCACTAGCTCAGTTGATAAGCTTGACAGACCCGGGCACTGGTGACAGCATTCACATTTCCAGTGGATAAAGTGCCATTTAGATGAGGCAAGCGCCTGGTGATTTTCCATCAGCTGGGACAGAATGAGGATGGGAACAGCTTGTAAACTTCCCCTCTGGAGCAGGGATTGGGCTTTCTTCCGCTTTCCTCTTTATCTTGGGGGGTTTTTTGGGTTGGTTTTGTGTTTAAAAGGTAAAATCCGGACCTTTTCCTCCCCTCAGAGCTCTAAACGGCACCAGGAACAAGGCCCTGGCCCTGATTAACATTCCCAACATGCCAGAGGTTGCAAAAATCTCCTGCCCTAAGGAAAACAAGCGCAGGGGAAAGCCTGGCAACCCCCTTGGAGCTGGCTGTTGTCGAGGGGATTAGAGGGGAATTTGGCATGCTCCCTTTTTCCTTCCTTCCTTCAGACTCCTGCCTTCTAGTTTTCAAGGATCCTGCTTTAGACCACACTGCTTTCTTCTGGAGGAGCTGGTTGGGTTTTAATGTTCCCTTTTGTCTCCCTGACACTGCTGCTTTCTTTGCCTTTTACTTTGCAAATCCTTGCCTCCTTTAGGCAGGAACAACCAGTGGCCAGTTCCCACAAGGAAAACCAGGGGGGTTGGGAAAACACATCCTCGAGACACATTCTTTCTCTATCAGCTTCCCTATGCCCTCATATTCTCCATCTTTCTACCCCAGACAAGCTGCATCCATCAATAATTAAGGGAGAGGATGCTCCATGCCCCCTTTTGGACCTCATTTCGTCCCATTCCACTATGGTTTAAGTGGGTTTACAAGGCACGGAGCCATCCCCAGGGTCGCACAGGGGACCTAAGGGCTGTGGGATGCAGCGAGGATGCTGCCCCAGCACCAAGCTGCATCAAATAGCTGTAAACCCCACTGCCTGGCTCCCAGAGCCCCCAGGGCTCCCAGACAAGTCACGTCGGGAGCAGCCACGCCACCAACACAAGTAAAACTTCATCTCTGGCAAGCGTGATGGAGGCAATAAAGATCTCCGACAGCGCTGATAACCGCCAAGGTCACAAGCTTACAGCACGCTCTGCTCTGACAACCAAGGCTTTATTGACTTAAAGTATAAAAACCTCTATTTTCCCCTTATTTTAGTTCATCCCCAACTTATTTGCAGGCCTTCTTTCCAACCAGAAGCCATCAGAAGGTGGGTCCCCATCCAACTGCTTCTTTAGCGCATCGCTACCAGGTACAGAGGACCTTGCGGCTCCACGGAGCAGCAGCCTTAGAGGTTCATGCATGGCAATACGGGCAATGCAAGGAACACAAACCTTCTTTCGGACTGGAACCAAGCAGACACCCACTGGTTGGCAAATAAACAGCACGACTGATTCAAAGAGAGGAAAGTCTCTTCCTATCTTTATCTTGCAGCACGACTCTACATTTAGGAGGGTTTTCAGCTGAATATTAAACCCACCTATTGCTCCACAGCTCCATCTTCCTTTCCAATTGGGAAAGTATCGAGATGAGGGGAAAACCACACATTTTTACCACCAATATCATCCCTCTTCACTCACTACAAGCACAAACCAAGCACTGACATCAAGGACCACAGGACACAGCAACAGATGGAGCACAGAAATGCAGTATAAGCTCGGGAACAGGAGAGGGAGTACCAGCGGTGGAAGAGGGAAAAGGAGGAGAGGTTTCACTTTGCTTTTGCCCCATTTCATCTTGGTACCAGCCCATCACTGCTGTAAAGTTGTCAGCCTGGCGCTGGAGATATCAGGGATGCTCCAAGCCATTTCCCATGGAATTCATCCCCCAAAACATCATCCACAGGGACCACGTCACACTTCAATCCCTGCTGGAAAGGGCAACACCTACCTCCCACAGGGGTATCTGCCCTGGGGGATGTTGCTTCCGAGGATATTATCCAAGGATGTCCAGTATCTGAGGAAAAGCGGCTCTCCCTGGGGCTGGGCACAGCATGGGTGGGAGGCTGCTGACCACAGGAGCTGAGCAGCAGCTGTGGTGTTTCTTTGCCTCAGTCATTAATCATAAAGACACGGGGAAGGTTTACAGTTACTCCATGCAGGCACTGAGCCAGCCATAGAGGAGGAGGATGGAGATACCCTTTTCACCTTGTCTCCTTCAGGGCTACTTCTGGAAAAGCCAGGAGAAGGCTTTGGCTCCATCCCTTCCCCTGAGCAGCTCTCCCAAGGCTCAGGAGGTGCAGCAAAGCAAATGAAATGGGAGAAATGCTCCTTTCCTGCAAAGCTCAGCCAGGCAGGAGCCTGCGTGGGGAGGAGCTGCTCATAGAGAAGCCCGTCTCGCCCTCTTGCCTTTGCTTCCTCCTCTGCTAAAGCCTGCCTGGACCAGCCCCTCAACATCTGCCGTGCTGCTCCTCTTTTGCCCCTTACCTGCTGTTCAGACACAACTTCCCACCCATCTCCAGGCTGGTTTTTTCCAGCCACATCCTCCTCCTTCAAACAACCCTGCAGAGCATCCCCATTCCCACATCCTCCTGCCGCCGGACACAGCGAGAGCTGGAGGGGCTGCAGTCTCAACCTGCTTATTCATCTGCAAAACCAGGATTTGGGAGGCACGATGCTCCAGGTCCTGCTTTATTCATCCAGACATCTGCCTGGCAGAGGGGGGGGTGAGCTAATAGCACAAAGCCTGGGAGAAAAAGCTCATTTTCCACTCTTTTTCCATACAATCTGCACCTCAAATCCTAACCTGTGGGAAGGTGATCACAGGAATTCACCTTTCAGGATACAAACAGTGCACGGACCATGACAGCCTCACAAACTGCACAACATAGGTAAGGACATTGGCTCTCAGCCTTGCAGAGAAGGCTCCAGAGCCTAAATGTGCTCTGAAGCTCCACCTTGCTTTGGTTTGCACTGCAAAACATACCCACCCGGAGCCCAGACTCCCAGCCACGTCCCCATCTATGTCCCCAGCCATTCCCTCACAAAGTCTTTCTTGTCCTGGTGCTAGGAAGGGTTATTATTCCTTCCTCCCAGCATGCGATAGAAATGTTTGTGCAGAGAGAAACCTCTCCCCCAAGTCAGTACATTAATGTCCTGCAATGAAAAATAGGTCTGCCTAAACATGCTCAGGGTAATTCAGAATGCATTTGAGGTGATTTCAGGCTCTAAAGTCCGCCTGGAACAGCAGTTCAGGCTGTGTTTAGCAGTGCTTTCCCCCTGCACTTGCATTTTCTTTCTCCTTGCTTATTTTTATAACATTTGCACAACAACAGAACAAAATGATCAAGGGCTGAGGGTAGGAATCAACCTCCCAGCAGCAATGGAGCTTTTACCTTCCCATTTACCGAAGCCAAAGCAGGCTGGGGTTCAGCTCAGGTCAAGGCCTAATCCTTGCCCTACAGCAATGAGTTCCCTGAACCCAGCCAAATCAAAGCCAAATTTCAACCTGGGTGATGCTGACACCAAAAGTCAGACGTGGCCTTTGTGGCTCCTGAAGGAGAGGTCCCATTCAGCAGCTAAACCTGAGGATGCTCCCCAAGTTTCAAGAGGAGGAGACCTTCCTCTCCTTTCTACCACACCAAAGAGAGACCCAGCCTCACATCTGCTTCAACATAAACCTTCCCAAGCCAAAGTGTGTGTTCATCCCTCATATTTGCTGCTGGGAAATACCTGTATTCCTGCTTGGAGAAGCTCCTCCGGGTGCCCCAGACATGATCCCAGCCCTCCCCACTGATTCACTGCAAGGAGACAGGAGCTTGAGGGATGATCCGGAGCAGTGAGCCATACATCCTGGAAATGACCCATCCCATGGGCTGTTCCCAGTAACAGATCACACTGCCCAAGCTGTGCAAAAGCCCCTTACACACAGACACAGCTTTGGGGATCAGCACGTTGTCCCTCCCGAGCCGCAGCATCGCATCCTCCTTGCAGTGAAGAGCAGAGATTTGCAGCAGGGGGAAGGAAATCAAAGCCGAAAGAGGCACGTAGGCAGCTGCAGGGCTATTTTCCTCACATGACAAAGAGGAATTCAGTGGCTCAGAGCCAGTTCTGATGTACTACCTGTGGCAAAAGCACCCGGCACAGATCATGCACTGAGAAGCCACTGCGGCAGAGGAGAGCGTCTGTGTGTGTCGTGCACGGCTCACACAGTGCTCTGAAGTACCAGTTTGGAAAAGAAACAAAGCGAGATGGCTTTGGGCTCAAGGGGACCCATCTGTTTTTGAGGAGGATTCATTTATTTATCAATTAATGGTATCTATTTTACCTTGTGCTTTTGCACCAGCTTGAAAACAGGGAGGCGTAATATCCCTCAAGCAATTCTGCCCCTTATCCATCTGGTAAACAGCCATTCCGCTTTATTTCCTTGGGATTTTAGGGCTTTTTTTAAGCTCTTTGGTTTCTAACAGAGCTGAAATCCACCCATTTCACAACAAGGACATCACCATTAATGAGGAGAGCAGGAATAATGCATCCGCTGGCAGATTTCAATCCGTTTTCCAGTCACCTGCAAGCACCCATCTGAGGGAGCCAAACACGAGGCTCATTCAGAAACTTCCAGGGGGAAGCTGAGCTCTTCCTCCAGTCCCAAGACAAGCCTTTAACTGGTTATAAATAGGAACCAGGGTTGCCAGCACCTTTTCTCCTGGTAAATACAGGCTACCACGTGTGTGTGAGCTCAGTGACATTTTCCCAAGCACTTCTGCAATTAAACCCTTTCTCTGGCTTTATATTGCCTTGGTTTAATTACCAAGAGCTTTTCAGGAGCTGGAGACTGGGGTTTGCCAGCAGAGGGAACCTTCCCATTGCAGGTTGGGATGAGGGAGCCTGCAGAGCTTCTCTGCAACAGCAGCATCGCTTCTACCAGCTTCAGGGCTGTGGCAAGCACAAGGGTGGCTTGGGACCTGCTTGGGCATCCTGATGCAGTCTGAGGCAGGGCAAAGGGTCTGCCTGCTGTGAATACTCTGCTTGCTGGGGTGGGATACATCAGCCTAGAGAAGAGAAGGATCCAGGGAGACGTTAATGCAGCTTCCAATGCCCAAAGGGGCTGCAGGAAACCTGGAGAGGGGCTTTGGACAAGGGCCTGTAGGGACAGGCCAAGGGGAATGGCTTTAACC
>JANHGB010001364.1:0-13038 GCA_026283785.1 Coracopsis vasa | reverse complement strand
GGCCGAGCGGAGCCGGCCGCTGCCTGAGCCCCCTATCCGGCGGCCCGGCCCGTGCCCCGAAGTTGCCCGTGAAGTCGGGACGGCACCGGGGCTTTGCGGCCGCGGAACAAAGCGGTGCGCCGGAGAGGGCTCCCCGTTGGGAAGAGGTGCCGGTCCGACCGCGTTTGCCTTTCATCTCTTGCCCTCAGCGCTTGGAGCAGAGAAACGATGGTTGGGGTGTGTGTGTGTAGTGTTTGTTGTTTTTCCTTTCTTCCCTCTCACTGGCAAAAGAAAATCGCTGTCTAAAAGTAAAGTTACGAATCTAGGTGTTACTTAACAGTAATTATTACACATGGGTGTTTTCTTGCCACGTTTTCGGATGAAAGGAAGGCTTTCAGTATTTCAGATGTTGACTTGTTCATGCGTTGAGATGATTTGTTCTTTGTACGTGGGTTTCCCTTGACTCAAACCACAGTATAATAGAACCTATGAAAAGGGCTTTGTAAACTAAAAACTGCCAAAGCACAATAGTTGTACCTTTAAAAAACAATCCCTCATAAATATTTTTAACTAGACTATTATTTCCCTTGCTAGTACTGTTGTTTGTAGCTAGACACACAACTGCTGCTTTGGATTATAGTAGTTTAATACAGGTTTGTCAAAACTTGGTCACTGCCTGTACTAAAGGTGCAGACATTGTCTGAAAGTCTTTGTACAGTTACAGGTTCTCTCTCTTGCAAGTAGTTTTCTGCATTTGTGTGTTGCTCTTCCAGTCTGTCTAGGCAATTGCTCAGCTTACATTCAGGCTTATCTTAAATGCCAGTCTTGTGTGCGAATATTATCAGGGTACAAATGAACTAATTTCTGCAATTGTGATGAGGAGGAAAGTGTTGACTGACTGATACAAAGGTGATGTGGACCTCTGTTGCTTTCTTAAATCTAGATCCCCACTGAGGTCCACAGTGGCTCCTGTGCCCTGTTGTGCAGTTGCTAGAAAAACTGTGCTAGCACTGAACTGCTTTGGTAGTTTGAAGCCCTAAGTGTGGGAAGTAAGCAAGCAAGCCGGTCAGCAGAAGCTGGCAACAGCCACATTGCTCTGGGATTTAGTTGCACCCTTACCCAGTTTCATGACCAAGGGACAGGATTGTGGGAGACCTGTTGTCCCCTCCCAGCTGTAGTCTGCTCTGGGAGTGCCTTTCCCGTTGCTCTAAGAGTATCTGAAGACTGTTACATAGCTTGTGAATGAAAACATGCGCTCTCAAACCTTGATGGTTTTTGTGAACTTCGTGGCTTCATGCTCGCTTGATTATTATTGGGTTTTTTTAATTTTATCTTTTTCCAGCCTGTGGAATGGGACTGGTGTGACTTCATATTCAGAAACGTGTAAACCCATGCTTACTTTTCAGACTGTGGTACACTAGCATGATACCTAGCACGTATTATTGGATTACAGACTCTTGGCTGCCTTCCTGTGTATAGTCCGGAGAGTGCCTTAGCAGTACGCTGGAGGCAGCACAAAGTCTGGTCTGACACATTGGTACTAGTCCCTTTAAATTTTATGTGATTCCCCACCCCCCCCGGGTGTTCTTGCACTCTGTGTCTTCAAATGACTGTGTTTTGGTTTACTGTTATCAGTACTTTAAAATTATCAAATATGCATTTTATTGCTTCTGCAAATATTTGTGTAAAAGCAAATATTTTTATGTGCCTTACAAGGTTGTGAGCTTACATTCTGGGTTTTAGTTACTCTACAAGTGGGCCTAACATCCGGCCACAATCTTGTGTAATTAGCTCTTGCTGAACAAAAGAGCATAACGTGTGTCTGTCTGGTGTTGTGGACTTCATCACTTTCTTGAATTGCTTGCAGGAGTGGAGAGACTGCAGAGACTTAGGTCTGACAAGCTGTCAAATCTTTCAGATGGGCAAATCCATTTATATTTGAGGCAGTGTTTGTATTTTCCTGGTCTTTTTACCTTCTTTAAATGAGAATTTCACATTAAGCTGCTTCCCCCTTTCTGGTTTGTCTAGGATATACCCCAGCTAGAACACTCCTTCATGCTGCTCTAAGTGTTCAACTTTTTCTTGAATCTCTTCAGTAACTCTTGACACCCATTTAAATTCTTGGCCTCATCTTCAGATGACATGTATCACAGCATGATAATTCTCGTTCTGTCTCTGTCTTCCTTTGTTTTTTGATGCTCTAACTCAGTTTCTAGGTTAACTACATACTGTCATCTTTCCTCCCTAGTGTTTTTCACTGTGATATATGTAACCACAGAGTGTCTTTTTTTAAACTGATCTTGCAGTCAGCTCTGTTCTTGGAGTATGTTTGTGGAGTCAGCTTTGAAATTTTTGTCCTTTTTTTTATTCTGTCCACGATACCTGTACTCAACTAGGCTAATGTGCATTGCATAGATGTCACTTATTCTTGTAGACCAGATTTCAAACGGACCAGAACAAACTTTTAAGTTTAAGCATATAATTCAGCTTTTGTCAGCACAACATAAAGTTGCCTGTAATGCTTCAGGAGTAAATGTTTGTAGAGTTAGCCTTTTAAGGCTGTTTGCTTTGTGAAGCTGCACTGGTGCTGTACTGGCTGTAGAGGACCATGGAGAAGTCAATCAGGCAAACTAAGAATTAAAAATGCAGGTGCCCTTACGAAGTTTTCTGTGTAGCACTTTTGCAAGGGATGTTTTTTGTTTGTCAGTGAACTTCTAGCATGTCCCAAAGACAAAGAGGTAAAAAGTTATCAAATGTGTGAATGTCAATTACAGTAATGGTCTTTGCCTTTTAAAATGCCTGTAACCTTTTAAACATATTTTTTTAACATTAAAAAAAAAAGAGAGTTTTTTAAACAAAGGACATGCTTTATTCGTCAAAGCTACAGAAGTTGGTAATAGAAAGGGAAACATCCTATTTTGTTCAAAATTAGTAATTTTTCCTGAAATTTCATGATGGTGTCAGCTTTGGTGTCTCCCCCTCAGGAAGAAGGAAGACAGTCCATCCAGCTTTGCTCAGTTTGCATCTTTGATGTGTTGTGTAAATGAAACTTGAAGCCATAAATCCTTTTTCTTTTATATACCTTGATGTTTACAGAAATCAGCATTTCATTTGAGCAGGTTAGAGGGCAATAAAGGAAATAGAGCACAAATCTGTATGTAGTGGATGTATTTATGTACTTACGTTGCAAAGCAAAATCAAATTGATTAAATTTATACAGAATTTTTTTACAAAATTCTCTCAGGATTAATTCTGTATTCTGAGTAGCTTTCTTAAAAGAATTTGCTTTTTTTCCCCACTTTGCTAGAGCAGTTCATTGATGGTATTTAGAACTTTGCCATGAAGTGTTTGATGCTTTTTACAGCTTTGTCATTATTAAAAACCACTTAGTAACATCATTTGAAAAGAAAGGCATTTTGTGTACCTTTTGAAGATGATTATTTAAATTGCAGATGCCTCAAGGTGCTTTTTTTTTTTTTTTCCCCCAAATGGAAAAAAATCCAAACCCCAAACAGCGCCAGAATCGCATCTGAGCTAAGTTCATGTAGAACATAGTTTTTCTGATATTGTATAGATCTGAGCGTGTCTTCATTTGGTCTCTGAAGAAACATGAAGTTTCTCAACTACTCCTTAATCTCATCTCAGTTTCATAATCAAGGTTCCCTCTTGTACCTCTGTTAGGTTACACAGCACAGGTCCCTCTTAACGCAGTGGTTTGTACTCTGAAGGCAGGCTTTCTCCTTGAGAAACGAAGAAAATGCACATGCTATAGTGACTACTTTGCCTGAATTGGTTCTTTGTTTTAGAGTTTTATACAAGAGGTTCTGCATGATGGGCTCACCTGCTATTTGCTGCTGAAAGAGACTGTCCCTTTCCTGGCTGCATGCTGCTGTAATTTCTCTTTTGCTGGTCCAGTGCTTCTCTGATTGTTCAGTAAATCAGCTCTGCTCAGGAAATGGACAAAACCCACTCTTTTGCTGGATTAGGGTTTTGTTGGGTTACTGAGCTAACAGGCTCAGCAAGGGCTAGGATGAGTCCCAGACTGTTGCAAAACACTGGTGAGGACTGTGTTGCTGGAGGAGATGATGGTGGGAAAAGACAGAGGAGTTACCCAGGTTTTTTCCTCACTGGCTGTTTCTGGGATCAGTGGCTTACCCAGTTTTGTGGAACTTTGTTTTTTGTGTCTGAGTCACCATATGTGATTCTGCTTTGAATCTAATGGCCTCGTCCCAAACCTATCTGCTCATTTGGTGGGGTCCATAGCAAGCAAGGCATTTCCAGTGCAGGTGCAGTATTGCAGCCCCTGAGCATCACCTGTTTGCAGAGACAGGTGAAGTGCCTGTGTTTGTCTTAAAGGGACTTAGAGGACAAGATGTGGTGATGCTCATGTCAAGAAACATGGAGACTGCAAAGAGAGACTCTTGGGAATGCCTTCTGGTGCAGACCTGTTTACAGAAAGTTAAGGCCTTGTAATTGTAAATGTTCAGGGGCCTGAACTGAATCAACAAATCCTTGTCTGGTCACTAGAGCTTTTGGTCTGGCATCAGAGTGTCTTGAGCTGACTTTCTGCCTTTTATAATGTATAAGCCTTAAATTCTTCCTGTAGCAACTGGGTGTATGTTAGTAAAGTGGTTTAGACCTCAAGGGAGAGTTAATGTGTTTGTTAACCTTACTTTTCTTTGGTTTATACTTTTTTCCTCAGAGGTAAGATGGAAGCCTTCAGTTTATAATCCAATGAGCTATGTGTCCTCTGCCAAAGAATTGAGTGACTTCAGCTCTTCTAACAATACAAAAGCTCAAACTGTTTTGGTTAAACTGAGAAGAAACTAATAGTAATAAGGATGCCAGACTAGCACTTGTGTAATTGGGTGTCTGTTTCCAATCCTCTATATTCTTCATTTGAGCAAACCATTTTTTCACTCTCGGTTCCCATCTGTGAAGTGGGAAGACTTATTAATATATATTAAAGTAGATGCATTCTGCCATAATGAGTGCTGTAGAGTATTCAAATTTCTTCAGTGTTTGAAACTGTGTAATAATGTGTAGAATTATATGTACATGGTTCTTTTTTTCTTTACTGTTTTCTTGAAAAACTGGCTTTGTTTGAAGTATGTGTACTTTGAAAGCTAACACTTGCTTCCTTTAGATCTGAAATTTGGTAACTTTTTCTTCTTTCATTTGATGTTTTGGAATAAAACACAATAGATGTTTTAGAATATGCATGCTGACATACTAACTAGGGCAAGGAAAAAAATACTGTCCAGTAAAGATCTGTAAGAGAACTGAAGGGTACATAATTTAGCTTTTAAAATTAGAATTGCAACAAGATTCTAGTGAGTTTTGAAACAGCTGTTAAATGCTAATAGTTCTAACATCTAAAGTACAAATCAATTATTCCCTGGTCAGTGTTAGTTAAAAGATACAAAAATGCAGTATTAGTCACTTAAACACTACCTTTAATTTTTTTGTAGTGTTACAGCTTATCTCGGTCAATATTTTTGATGGTTGTTTTTTTTGTTGGCTGTTCTTGACCATGCAGACAAAGGCGCTGTAAGTCTTTGTGTAATTTAAATAGCTAATAGTGGTTTGTTTTTTTTTTTTTTTTTTAATTAACTAGTTCATTTGTGGCTATTTTATAGTCCAAAATGTCATTTGTTAATGCTTACATAGCACTAAAATGTTTTCGGAAGTCTCTGGTTTGTGACTTCTGTATCGACAAAGTACAGAGGTAAGAGATGTCAGGGTGGGGGGGCTGCTGCTTGGTACACCTGATTTCCGTATAAATCTACAAGGTGCTACAGTGCAGAGTGTGAAATATATTCCTTTTATTTTAAATTTATCTTGATCACTTTGTAATGCTGTGTTCTCTTATGGCAACACAATGGCAATAAAATGGATTAATAAAATAGATTAAGCCTTACAGTGGAGTATCACTCTGTTAACTGCCAGTGGATTAAATCACATTAATTTTCATTCTTCATTTGTGGTTTCTCACTTTTTTTTGTGTATGTATGTGTACTGTCCACATACTCATTAGGAGATTTCTTATGCTCAGTGCAGTTTTGTGTGCACTTTGTTTATCATCTTTAGAAAGACTGTCCTATACAGCGTCTCTCTTTTGTTTGCATGACAGTTTTCACAAGTTGAAGATGAACTTGTATTCTTCATGTAGATGTTTTTACTTCCTCTGCAGCATCCTAAAATAAAATACTATTGTCTCAAAGCAACTCTTGGGTAATCAGTAAAGACTTTCATAGGTACAATGTGCAAGCTTAAAACCAGAAACGTGCTTGGGTTTTACACTTGTCTCACTACTGAAGTATGAGAATTCAATTAACAACTTTGCTGTTGCTTTATTAGCAACGTAGGAGACAGTTTTTAGTGAAATATACAGCTTTTAAAATAGCTAAGCTATTTTTCATTTGTCAGTCCTTTCTAATGTATTGTAACATTAGCTCATGAATACACAGAACTAACAATCTATGGAGTATGAATAGTCTTGAGATGTCTGCTATATAGTGGTAATGTGGATTTATGTGGCTAGTTACATCTACTCAGGTCAATTCTGCTTTTGAATGGAATTAATATTTAATACTGTTTTCTCCATTACTTCAGCATTAACTAAAGTAGACTTTAAAACTGGTCTTTCTTTTTGAAAATATTGAGTTCATTGTTGCTCAGGCAAGCATAAATGCTGATGTTTGCCACAAAAGCAAGAAATCTTTTTTTTAAAATCCCTCCCACATCATTCTGTCTTAAAAGCCAACTGGATGAGGATGGCTGTTCCAGTTTTTTAATATATTGGGGTATGAAGTCTATTTATTTTCATTCGAAACTGTGAGCTGACATTGCAGCTAGCCTGGGAAACTAATTTCATAAATTTAATTGTGTTTATTCCATTTACATTAATGCTTTATTCACTTAAAAGCTCTTAAAGCAGTAGTTCATGAAAATGAGTGCAAGCAAAGGTGACTTTCTGAGAAATGAAATCTTCAATATTGAGGGTATAGGATTGATCTGATCTGTCATTCTTACCACTTATCAGGCAGTATTTTTTGAACAGACTGACATGCTCCTTTTGGGATATTGATGTTTGAGGGCCAGTAAACAAAGGCCAAATTGGGTAAATGAAGAGCAATCAAAGACATTGCTGTGTCTTATTACCCAGTAGTACTTGTAAAACTTCTGGTTGGCTTACCTGAGATACACATTTTTAGTTTTGTTTCAATAACAAAAATATTTGGATCTTTTCACGGAGGGATTACATTGCGCTGTTATGCTGACTTGCAAAATTCAGTGTCAAGAACCAGTGGAAGTGAAATGAGGCACTGTGACTTAACTAACGGCCTTCAAGGGTATGGATGGGCAGATCAGTGAGCTGCGAAGTGCTGTTGCAGAGCAATCTAGGAACAGTTCCAAAAAGCAAAGTAGCTTTGCTAATATGACATTGTGCCCAGGCAAATGTTGCCAGTCTGCCTCTCAGGATACTGTTTTCCCTTTTTATTTCACGATGATGTGCTGTATGGACGCACCACAGCCTCAAGCCCAAACCACGCTGTCCTAGGTATTTCTTATGTAAGATAAGACCAAAAGCATGTTAACAAAAATGGTGTGCACCTGTAGTGTCTTAAATCTCAAGTTCTGACTACAGTATTTGTCTGCCCAGAGGACACATCAGTGTCATGAAAAGATGAGCAACAACTTGATGACTCTGATGCCATACTCTCCTGTATGAATTGCTGGGACCTTTGGGGGCATCAGTTGGATTCTCTTAACACTGCAGTAAAATGTGCTGCTCTGATATAAATGAATACAGGAAAAGTAGTTTAGAATGCAGTTCTTACTCTTGTTGACAGTGAATGGGATAGCTAAAGTACTGAGTGGTTAGACTAGCTGAAAAGTGTTGTCTTTAACTGAGTGAAAGCAAATGCCTTGGCTGTAGCTTGTGCTTGAAGCATCATGAAGCTCCATTCAGAAGCTTTAAAATATGGTTGGATGATCGGTGAAATGATTTTGAGCAAACACCTTGTTTGTCTGGACTACACTTACATGAAACAGGTACTGGTACATCTACATTATGTAATTAAGAGTGAATTGCAGTGTGTTCCTTGCTGTTCTTGGTGCATGTGTGGTGAATATGGAAGTGAATGCATTTCTGCTGTATACAATGTCAGTTCCCAATGCAGACTACATGGAAAATCCCAAGGAGTTGCTTGTGGACTGTATCGCAGCTTGAGGGAGGAAACCCTCTGTGCAGTTTTTCACAGTGTTCCAAGGCAACACTAGTAAAATATAATATGCTTTTTATAAGACATTAGTAAATGTTCTGAATAGTCTTATTTTCCTGTTGTGAGGTAGCAGATAAATGTGCTTTGTGTACTGGATTCTTGGTTAACACAGTGTAGTAAAAGTCTTTCTTACAGTGCCAATCTGAGGAAGCTGCACAATTCTCTTTCCAGTGTGAATGTCTGCATTGCTCTGAGCTATTTGAGTAATTAATCAGCTTTCTATGAAGTTTGTGTACCACAATACTATGGAACAAGTTTTTTTTTTGTTAGGAAATGTTCTCTATGCCTTAATAAGCTTGCCAGCATCCTGTGTACCCTCATATGTGTTTGTGAATCTCTGAATGATCATTATTGGAAATTTATTGACTATATTGGAAACTTCCTAACTATATGCTAACACGCTGGGAGCAGAGCAAATACTTTATTTTTAAAACTCTGTACCAGACACAAAGTGACTGAATGGGTCTTCTGGTTTTCAGGTGTCTGAAAAATCAGGACTGAAATTAGGACAGTTTTCTCTTCTCAGGGGGTGTCTACAAAGGGAGCAAGCAGCATAATAAAGAGGAGACTGTTTTCTTGCATTTGCTGAAGGTAAATACACAGTTTGAGCTTATGTAGCTCTATGGTTTGAATTGCTAAATGTAAAAACTGTCTAAAAAAGAAAGCTGACACTGGGTGTATTTAAATTGATGTACTACAAGTTATATTGTAAGGTTGGGGAATTCTCATTCTTCAAGTATATTGATGATTTTTTTCTTAGTGTTTTTAATTCTACTTAGTTTCACAGCCAGTGCTATGTAATACAAACAAAAAAATAAACTTTTCTACTGTAATTGAATGGTAAGAAAATAGATTCATACTTCACATTCAGTGAATTACAGAACTCATTAAAGGCTCTTTAGAGACCATTGGCCTTTAAATTGTTATTTAGGAAACACTTGTGACAAAGGATTGGGCTTATGTGAAGTATTTGCTACTTTTTGGATAATTATTAAAGAAAAAATCTTTTTGAAGCTTTCAGATTATGTTGGTAGAGGTTGTAAAGGAAAGCAAAACATTACTATCCCTTTTCAAACCAGAAAAGCAGCAACCTTTAACTGTTACTTGTACTCAGAAAAGTCTGGCAGGTATGAATCAGGTTTTAGGCAGATTCAAAGTTCTCCCTAGTTCCTGAAATATGTAGAGTAATGGACAGTTCTGCCTTATTCTAAATAAAAACAGGTGCTTTCCTAGTCAGAGGATAGCATGTTATCTTCCTGTAGGTAGAAAACACTATTAAATCAGAAGACTATGAAAAAGTATGTATTAAGACCTGCAGAAGGCTGTGAATGTTCACCGTATGTATTTGTTCACTAATGTCAAGAATAGGGACCAGAACTCAGGATAATCTTGTCAGTATCTGAGTGCCCTAACCAGAAGATAATGTTCGGGTCATGTTACATTCTGTTCTGGGCCCATGATTCTTGGATTCTTTCTGCAGAGTAAGAGGCTGTAAGTGGGGAAGATAAATGGGTATCTTTACATAAAAAGTAACCTGGAGGTGAACATTCACTTGAGATGTGTGGGCTTGAACTCCCACAATCTGAATAAGCAGTGCTGCCGCCATATCACTTGAAAAAACAAAATCACTTCTTCCTCCATAACTATTTTTGTAGTGCCTGATGTTTTTGAAAGTGTGGCATCTGTGCTTGCCTTCTGGCTTAGACACCAGGGAACGGGGTGCATGCTGGCTGGGTGTGCAGGGTGAGCAGAATAGACGGTGCTCTTGGAATTTTCAGGTCAAGTGGTGAGTTGCTAGGTGAGTATAGGTACCTTGGTGGTTAGCTGTCTGTCTTCTGAATTTAGGTAGGCTTTAGAGGCCAGCATCCTTATTTGACTATTGCCCTAATATCCTTATGTAGGTATATATCCACACCACACCCCCTACTTTCTTGCAAATTCTCCTTCATTCTTCTTTACTCAAGATTTGAAAGTAATTATTCCTTACAACTGTTCATTCCAAGGCTGCATCCTAGTGTTCTTAGTATCAGCTGATGTGGAACAGAAGACCTCTGTTAGTCTTAGTTTTGGTTTAAACTAGATATATAACAGTGTAGTGATAGACCCAAATAACCTAGAAAACTTTGATTTAGTAAATAACTTTCATAGACTCACAGAACTGCTGAGGTTGCTGCTCAGAGCCGTGTCCAGTTGGATTCTGAATGTCTCCACAGATGGAGACTCTGCAGCCTCTCTGGGCAACCTCTTCCAATGTTTGCCCACAATAGCAGGTAAATAAAAATATATATATATATTTTCCATGAGGTTGCATTGCTGGGTAATGATCGGCTTGTCGTCTACCAGGACTACAAGGTCCTTCTCTTGCAGAGCTGCATTCCAGCCAGTTGGCTTCCAGTTTGTGATGGTGCAGGTTACACTTGCAGGCGTAGCCCAAGACCTGTAATAATACGTACTTTCACTCTTGAATTGCAAAGGCATAATTTACTTAGCTTGTATCAAAACATTTTCATATAATCACTTCCTGTAATGTTGACACCCAAAATAAAAAACACTTGGATGTGCTGCTCTTTGGCAGACTTACTGTCTTCTCTGATAGAAACAATTAAGCAGCATTTCAGTCAGAAATTTTTCACGAAGAATTAATTTTGTGTTTTTCACAGTAAGTGAACTGTAATGGCTCTGTTTTACTGTTCTCTACAGGAATGGTAAATGTCTGTATTCATTTCCAGGGGACCTTTTGCTGTAGGTCCTCCGCTTCCAGCTTCATACTTTTCTTGTGCATTTCTTTGGATATTTTTGTTTGAATGTGGTTAGTGTTTTACCACTATGAAGAAGGCAGCATTACCAGAACTATCTATGCATACACTAGAGTGATATACAGACAAAATCTTTTTTCCACAGTCTGAAAGCTGCAGGGCTGAGTAGCACAGACTGAAGTAAAGTTTACCTCTAAAAGTATTTGTATGTAAAATCTAGAATAAAAGATGAAGATCTGTGCTTTTGCAAAATTTCAGTGACTCTAGAGAGCTTATAATAAAGCAAAACTGGCTTTGGTAACCTGGATGAGTTTAGAGTTTTAGATTAAAATCAGTATGTCCCATTGTGTCAAGAATAAAAATGTGATCAGATAAAATTCAGTCTTGGTTCTGGTGAAACTCAACCCCCAAAGCTATTTAGCTTTGTTCTGCACTATATGAAGTTTCCACGTGGTCTGAAAATGACTATGCTTCATTAATTCCATCTGAAGAGGATTGAACAGTTAAGGTTTCTGTAGGAGGACTAATGTGTAAGAGTAACTTGTCCATATGTTATGGCCTGCATGGATACTGATTTGGCCACTATGCCCCTCTGGATCTCTATGAGCAGCTGACAATCCAATAAAGATACCTAAATTATGGGCATTATCTATTTGATTGAAGGAGCTGATTCTGCTTACTGCTCTGCCAGCCAGCCAATGTAACATCTGATATTTAAACTCATTATCTGTGTATCTGAAACAGTTTGCTTGTATCATAGCTTAAATAGGAGTTAATGTAATCAGCTACTCCATCTGCGTTTGAAATGAGGATAGTGAGCTAGAGAGGATTGAGCCAGTTTGCTCTCAGATTTCTTCAAAAATGAAGCATCTGTCTCTACTTGCTATTGACTGCAAGTCTATTTGCCTTATAAAAGTAAGGTATGTCAAAGCTGTAGGAGCCATCCTGTCTTATTTTATGTCGTGGCTAGAAGATGCAGAAATTACTCAGCTTGCTTAAAGGTTCTTAGCAATGTCTGAAGAATGTTGTAGGCTAGAAGAGGAATAACACAGTTGAGAAACAGAGGAGTTTATTTTTTCCCTTAAAGGAGAGCTATTTAGTGAGTTGATTTTGAAGGCAATACAAGGCTCAATTCAGGTACAGCTGCAGAAACTCTGAATGCTACTGTGAGTATTAAGGCTACTTAGTAGGAGGCTCCAGGAGGTCTTTAAACCCACTCTGGTTCAGAAATTTTTAAACCAGTTAGGTGATAAACTGTATTTGGTGTGAGGAGCCAATTAAAAGGTGTGTAAAGCAGGCTGAAGCAAAGTTTGCTATTGCTGCAGTCTGTAAAAGGAGCAAATCAGCCATACAGTAAACCAGGAGTAAGGGATTTGCAGCAATGGAGTCTTAAGGTTGTGCTAATATTGGTTACTGGTGCTAGAATGTGGGAGACAGAAAAGGGTATTGCCTAATGCTGTTAGCAGAAAGTCATATTTTTCAAATCATGGCTGACATAATTTTCCAATGAAGGGGCACAGTTTAAAAACAATCATTAGCTTTCTAAGCAATCCCCTCAGGCTAAGAATCCATCCTGGGTTTGTTACTGTTCACCTCCAAACCTTTTTTTATCACTGTGCTTGAGAACAAGACAGATCTGATGGTGCCTACTGACAGTATTACTCAGGATGTCGAAAGCTTTACAGACTGCATTGCATAAAATAACACAGTACTGATAGTACTTGTCATACTTCATGATCTTTTCAAACAGCTCATCTTTATTAGGCAACCTGATCTTTCTAAAGAGCTCATCTTTATTAGGCAACCAGAATAACCAGCTAGTACTCTCTCTGTAGGAGGAAGGCTGCAGTCCATGCCCTTTGTTGATGAGGAACAGTCAACACTTCAAGCTGTTGAGAAGGAAATGGAGCTGCTGAAGACATACCAAAAAATTTCTAAATGAATTTAAAACTGCTTTTAATATACAGTGCAGATGGCCTAAAAGAGGTGGTTGGCCTAATATCTAATAAAGGAGA
>JANHGB010001359.1:0-17662 GCA_026283785.1 Coracopsis vasa | reverse complement strand
GTGCCCCCGGGGGGGGGGGGGTGAAGCTGGAGGCTGGAGGGGACACTATGGTTGTGAAGGCTGAGTTTCTCTTACGGCTGGGTAATCCACACAATGATTTCCCTTATGTGAATGCCAAACTAGGCTAGAGGGAGAGGGATGAGATAAGGAACATGACGAAAACACGCTTTATGCTGAAATTGGTTTGTTAATTATTGCATTTCCAAACCAGTCCTAAGAATTTAAAAATAACATTCATAAAATTCAGCATTAAATGCCTTACCTGATGTCCACTGTTTTGAGACCACAAATCATTTCCAGATCTTTGGCTTGTAACAAGCATCATCAGCACAAACCTTTTCCCCAAATATTCTCTCTTTTTAACCCCTGAGAGGGTCTGGGAAGCTCTGATAGTGTCATAGAACCATAGAATGGTTTGGGTTAGAAGGAAACTTCAAGGTCATGTGGTTCCAACACCCCGCCATGGGCAGGGACACCTTCCACTAGACCAGGTTGCTTAAAGCCCCATTCAACCTGTCCTTGAACACTGCGAGGAACAGCCCAACCTCTCTGTTTTTTCCCACTCGCAGGAGTCATCACTGTGAACTGAGAGCTGGAATGTTATGGGGCGAGAAAGGCATGTCCCAGGAGCCGGAGCAAGGATATTTTCCTGCAGGACATACTCTAGACTCCATCATCTTACGCTATGAGTTACACACAGCCTCCTCCTGCCCCGCCTAGGAGCAGGAGGAGCAGGGAGGCAGGATTTGGGCAGCTAGCCAGCAGCAACTCAGCCACAGACCCTGACTCAGAGGGTGAGCAACCTTGCCCTTCCTGTGGATGTTTCCTTGAAAGGAGTGATTTGGCCTTAGGCGTAAGAGCTGAAAAGGAACACCAAGAAATCATTTGTATTGCTTTCCTTTTGCGCAAGTTTGTTTTGTTTTGTTTTGTTTTGTTTTAGGGATGAGCCTAACTGTTTCACATCCTTATCTTCTGGTGTCTAGTCACTTTTAACGTGAAAAAGACACACAGGAAAATTAATAATTATGGTTTCTGATTTGTAAGATGGCTTTTGGAGGAACTGAATGTGTTCTTTTCAGTGTTACTGTCAAAAAATCTTTGGGGCTTTGGAATGAAAATATCTTTTCCTAATTTCTAAATAAAATTGCCTCTATTGTGAAGTTTTGATCCTAGCACAGAATCAGAATTGTGTTTTGGGCTCGGGCTTGAGATGGATTTGTGGCTTAAATGAGCAACTTCAGTTTCACTTCTTCCCTAGTTTTCCCATTTGAATTATTGCTTTTCTTCCAGCACAGCTTTATAAACATCCAAGCAAAAAGGCCTTGGAGAAGTATACTGTTATACAACTGCTAATCATTACTATTCTTCTATTGTATTTGGTGACGTAAGAAAGTCCTAGCTAGATGCCTTAAACTCTGAGGAAATGTCTGCAAGGCATCTTTGTGGTAACACATGGGTGCAGATTCCATTCATCATTTCCTTGACAGTTTAACTAACTACTCCCAAGCCAAAAAAGATCACTGAAATCCATTCCAGAAATATTAGCTGAAGGACAGGAGCAAGGCACTAAAAGCTAAGGCAGCCTGTATAATTGGAAATGCCAAGGCTTTCCTGATAGGAAGGGGTCTGCAGAAAGTAATCAAAAAATGCTAGCTTGCTATGCATTGGTTTAAATTCTATGTGCAGGGATTTACGCCTCCACTGGAGATAAAAGAAAAAAAAATAGAAAGGGAAAAGGAAAAAGTTTAGAGCTCTGCACATCGTACACAGTTGGAACCACTCATCCAGAAACTCAGGTTTGAACTTTCCGAAGTACCTGTGGGATTTAGAACAAATCCTGGTTAACTTTGGTAGAACTGGGGCCCTCGCATCACTTAAATAATTGAAAGTTTGAGTCAGAATCACCAGAAACATGCTTAACCTTTTACAATTTGCAGCACCTTAAAACTTTTTTTTATTCCAATGGCAGTGTCAATTCCTGTATAGTGATGAGATACTGCAGAAAATGGGTATGCTTTTCTTAGTAACCCTCTGCAGACCCCTTAAAAGCACTCTTTGAACACACAGGTTGCAGGTTAAAAACTCTAACTGTGACATATATCAGAACATTTATTGTTTTCTCTAGAGCCCTTGGTCTTGGAGTCAAACAGTACACAAAAAGCAGCATCTACTCCTTGTGTTCAGAAAAAGCTGAATACAACTTTAAATGTTTAGTATTTAATTTTATTTTATAACATGCTTTTTGAGCTCTAGCTTACAGGGTTTGAATGTTCAATGTTGGTAATGGTGTATACCTGACTTTTCCCCTGATTCTACATATCTTATGTTGGTCCTTTCTGCATTATAAGCCCAATATTAAAAATGTATTTTTGCATTAAAAATATGGGGAGTTGGCGCATTTTCCCTCCTAGTTTCCTACTAAGTGCCATAGAAAACCTGGGGGAGCAGTCTGTCCAGGACAATCAAAATGTACCATTATAAAATAATGCAGTGACATATGCAAGCTTGAGATCCAGATCCATGCTTACTTCTGGGACATACTTTGTTCCAGCAAATTTAAACTCATCTCTGCTCTCTGTTGAAGCCTACAAGAATGACAATCTGAGGAGACCAGAGAGAGCCAGGAACAGGCCATCAAACACAGCTTTAAAAGTTGTATTACTCTTGGTACCAGAGAAAACAATGGCCATAAGCTATTTGTTTTGTGTTTATAGCTTTTACCTTGGTATGTTGTCTTATAATAAACTTCTTGGCTCACTAATCAGCCATTCAGAGGAGCTTACTGAGCTGTGACTGGGGAAAAGATGGATGTGGCCAGTTTTGAAATTACGCAGTCAGTGAAATGCTACTCTGCATATTATAGCTACAGCATGATATATTAGCTAATAAAACACAACACAAAAAATGGTTTGTATGGCCACTGAGCAGTTGATGGGCTGCTGAGAAAAATGTGAAGGAAGGATTTGGTGAGCTGTGTAATGAAGGGAGGCAGTCCAGGGCAAAGGCTGAAGGCATCAGCCCTGGGGAGGCCTGGCAGGTAGTGGAAGTCAATGACTGAGGGGCTTTGGAGTGCAAAATCTGTGCTTGATATGGTCATAAGAGAAATAGTCTTCATAGGATCGTCAAGAGCAGCAGATGATAGTGATGATGATCTGCTTGAGGCAAAGAGGTAGAACACCACAAAAATCTCTTTAAAATTGCAGTATATTCCAGCTGGAATACGGGAACTGAAAATCACATGTCAAGAGTTGCCACTCCACCATGGACAGGTTGGCCACAACAGGGCTAACGTCACCATCCTCACACACTGCAGTAGCACCTGCTACCTACTCAGTAGCAAGTTTTAGGGACTTAGGAAAGCAGCAAGGGCCTTCCTGAAACAGAGTGGCACAGAGGGGTAGGGAAACAAGTGAGGGGCATTGTTTGGGTGTTTAATTTAAACTACATCCAGCCTCAAGGGAGTGCTCAAAATAATTTGGCGTTCTTCTGTATATTGAGACAGCTTTCCCCCTCAGCCCCAAATTCACCAAGCATTGGTAATACCTAACCTTGCTGTTTTTCTAATGGCTTGGGTTGTTCTGTTTCCTTTGGTTAGGTTCTTCTAAGTAAAGCCTTAACTGAGGACAATATTAATTGGAGTGGCTGGAGGATTCATTGTCTGGTTAGGTGGGCAGAAAGACAAGCCTACATATACATTTTGGCATTGGAAAGAAATTGTTAATTGTTGCAGTTTGGAAAAACAGACTTCTCCAATGTTAAATAGCTGAGGATGTTAATAATATGGAAGAGAGGCTTTCGATTCTGAATCACTGATGAAACCCAGCTCCAGATGAGGAAAAATCCAAAGTTGCCACTTCTTGCAAAATGCTTGATAGCCTACGCAAAGTTAGCTTAGCTTCCTCAGATGAGATCTGCCCTTTGATTTGCACCAATTTGGTCAGTTTTGAAAGTGATTGAATTAATCTACTCTGCAGCCCTGCTGATGTATTTACAGCTGAAATGTAGCAAGGTAAGCAGAACTGCTGGAACAGGTCATATAAGCACTTGTTTCATCTGTTCATTTGTTTCAGTGGTTAGTCCCGGCTTAGTTTAAACAGCATTTCATGGCTACTAAATTAAGGGAAATCTTGGGAACTTGCAGCCAACATGGCAGTTTGGGGATCAGGTTTGCTTTTAAACCTTTGGGAATTGGTCATATGACAGTATGGCATAACAGTGTGACGGAGCACAAACATTAAACAAACCATTAAAAGATCATTTCCACTCAGAAAAGACAATTTCGTAAGTGCCAGGAAAGGCCATAGCTACACATTCACTGAAATCTTTATCTGGTCCCTTGTTCACAGCCACTCTGAACACATTTTTACTTCCATGACCTTGTACTTCTTTTTCTGTAGAAAAGCAATGGCCTCATTAAATAAACCTGACCAAACTGGTCCCTATATCACACCCATTCTCTCTATACTAAGGGTCACAAAGACAGAAATTAAAAGCTATTACTCTAATGAGCCTTGTAATATGCATAAAGAACACGAAATAAGATTATATATATATATATACTGAGAAATGAAGTTTTCTGAATGTCAAATGCCTATTTTTACACTGGATTAGCATTTTCCTTGCTCCTCCAAGCCTTGCTAACAGAGTGCCAAGTGGCTGTCCTCAGTGATCATCAGCAGGAGGGGGATCCTCTCCTCCGCTCAAGCATTTCTGCTATTTGGGCTTATGGAATGCCAAGAATGACTATGAACTTGCCACTGGAGAGGTATGATGCACTTTGGATCAGGTATTTGCTGACAGCAGAAAAACAGTGGACTTCTGATTTCCTTAATGGCAATGGAAATAGTGTGTATAGTATATATGTACATGTAGTCTTGTCTTTTCCTCACACCAGTTCTCACTCAGCTATCCATCTTTCTCCTCTATGTAGTCATTGGTGATGTAGCCCACCTGCCCATGCCATGGATATTCATCCCTACTGATCCTTCCGCAACTTCTCGTCCAGTCTCAGCATCTTTTTTCTCCCCAAATCTCAGCCTCTGACAGCCAGACTCTTGTCCCGTGTCCTGTTCCCCATGTCATGTCCATGTCCCCTCTTGCTATCCTAGCCATCTGTTCAACCTCTGTAAGTCTCAAATCTCTGTCCTCTGTCACAAGTATTGTCTCACAGTCCAATCTCCTCCTCTTGTTCCCCATCTTGCTTCTCACATCACTGTACAGTTCTGGTAGTTTTCTTCTTCATGGGGTATGTTTGGAAGCAGAGACAACCTGAGAAAGCAGGAGGGAAGGAGTTCCCCTGTGCCCCATCCACAGACTGCAAGAGGAGCCAGAACTGCAACTAAAGGCCTGCTTGCCCCTAGAATGCCAGTTGGACGGTCAGATGAGCTTTAGTAGATCTTTAGAAAATCAAGCTGTGCAGCTTTACTGAGGCTGGGTTTTACAAGTGCGGGTGTGCTGATCTAACAGCTCACTGCCAGCAAGTGTGAGGTCACACTACCTCCTCTTTGAGAGGGTCTGCTGCCACCATTTATCTTTCACTGGCTCTTGTTGGCCCTCAGGACTACCTCTGATCACTGGCAAAAAGCTAATCCAGTCACTTTCCATGGGATTAGTGTGCTGAGTTAGGGAAACCCAGGGAGGGGCGTGATAAGAGTGAGAAGTGACATGTGGAGGGGGCTGAGACAACCTGGCCAGGAGAAGGAGCAAGCAGGGACCTCCCCATTCTGTTAATCTGGAGCCTCTTGGTCAGAGAGATGCGGTTGCTGGATCTGGTCAGGTGGTGCCTGCAGTTTTTCAAAGCCTCATAATGTGGTTAAATTGGGGCAGGCTTTCACAGAGGCAAATTTCATGTTCCCTTTTTCAAAGGGTAAGAGCATTAAAGTCTCTCTGAGAAAGAGCACCAGAATAGTTTGACAAGGTAAAATATACCCTAGCCCTGGTCTTAGAGATAAGAGAAACTTCTGGCTAAAAGTTTCCCATGTAATTCAGGTTTAGGTAACTATTCAGCCTGGAAATTTTAGCTAAAATATCTAATGTTTGGTTAATGTACTTAAACAATCTTAACAATAGAGCTGCCAGCCCCACCTACAAGAAGTGGTTTGCACCCTTTTGGCAGAAAGATCTGAGATTGAATGGGCATAAGGCAGAGCTGGGAAAATTGTGGTGTTCACTATTTCCCAATGAGTCACCAACAGGTTTTTAAAAACTTTGTAATAACAGCGTTTTCTTAGAACACGAGATGCTTTTCTTCAGAAAGCAGCATTATAACGAGGGAGGAGTGGAAACGCATGTGCTTTTCATCTGCACAGAACACAAAGAGTCTGAGGCTACGTAATGTAAAGCAGACCTTAAAAGAGACAAATAAGCATGTTAAAGAAAAATGCCAGTCGAATAAGTCTGAAGAAAAATGTTTCAAGAGCACACTGAAATCCTTTCATATCATCTGAAGTATATGAGCTAGACAGGGAGAACTACGCCAACAGTCACGGAAGGGCTGATAGATAAGCTCGCACACCCAGGACTGATAAACAAGTTTTGTGCAAATCTCTTTCATATTGTTTTGCTTTTCTTCTGATAAATATTTAAGAGGAGATTTGTCTTACCAGGATGACTTTAGTATGAGAAAGTGAAAAGAACAGGGTTTTAATATTCACGTATTTGAAAGAGCTTTACAAACTGCTTTGTTTTGTTTTACTTTACACAACATGCAATGAGTATCACTTACAAACTTCCACACAGAATCTTTGTCACCCTACGCTGCAGTGGTTACAAGCCACTCACAAGAACTTGAACGATTAGGGCAGGTACCTTTATCATCTTCCAGTTCCCATATTTTTCTCCTACTGCCTCTCCCGATCTGCCAAGCCCTGGAAACACCATAGCCCAGGCCCCACCCTGCTGGTGGAAAGTTCATGGAAACCATCAATCAGAGCTAGTTGCCTTTAGCAACCAACAACAAATCTGCTCAAGCGAGCCACAGGGATGGAGGTTATGTGGTTATTGCTACATAGATGTTCAGCTGAGAATTCCTGGCATCAGGAAGACTTAATCTGTAGGGGCTTCCAGAGAGAAACTAAATATTTAGTAATGTGTTCAGGGTGTGATAGAAGTCTCCTCCAGCTTGGCTACACCTCAGTCATTGTCACTTAGAGCAGAAAGAGACCCTAAGCCAATTTGGAAACTAATGGCCAGGAAGTTACTCATTTGAGGTGCATGTTGCAGCTGGGGGAGTAGAGGGGAAGCCAGTCTTTAGCACTGGACAGCCTGCCTTGCAGTCTTCAGCAAGATTTCTTCTGGATGCAAAATCTGCAGGAGTGGAAATGTCACAGTCAGCCTTTCGAACAGCCTGAATTATAGTATATTTTAATGTTATTATTGCTGACTTGTTATGTAAAACCTTAAACACCTTGACAGGAGATGAGATGTTTATTTATAGTATGTGTATAAATGAGTGTGCTATTTATATATTTGCACTTAGGAACCATGTCTCACTCTTGATACTTGTGCCAAGTAATCCTTGACATGCATAAAGTGCTGTCTCCAGTCTCACCTAGGAACACCTTCTGCTCCTTGGCATGCATAAAGTGCTGTCTCCAGTCTCACCTAGGAACACCTTCTGCCCCATCACGCCACAGTGAAATGAGACAGCACAAGCTGCAAGATGATGGACAGGAATGCACACAGAATTACGTTCATTTGTAAGCCTTATCCATGAACCAGTTGCTGCCTCCCACAGAGAGGGTCTAAAAGAAGTGCAGCAGTCTCTGAGGCTGGGTGTCAGCAGAGAGATTATGGATTCTGACCCTCCCAACCCAGAATGTTTTCCTAGGTCAGGGTAGTGTGGGTTTCAGCAGCTGCCCCTGTGCTAACACCTGTGCCCTTGGAAACAAGAAGCAGAGAGGCAAAGAAGGGAAAACATGGACATACACTTCAAAATTGGCTCAGGTTTCAAGGAGCAGAAAGACAAAGAGGATAATTTTTCTTCATTCCTTTCCTCCCCTGGGTGTCAGATGTGGAGGAGGAACCCGTTGTGGTGATAGAGTTAGGCAGAGCTGTTGTTATGCACATCCCAGCATCTCTGTTCAGTACAACTCATCCTGCCCTTGGGGAAGTTCAGCAATTTCAACACTATCTTTAGGATTTTCCAGAGGGCACGATCTACCACTTAGTCATTCATCCTGTTCTCTTAGTGCTCTTTTGAAAGAATTACAGCATCTTCAAAGAAGTCAGAGGTCATCCCTGGCTTGGCTTGACATTTACACTTGTATTTTTTATCAGGAGATAGGGGAATGGGATCCAGTGCCAGTAAACCTGAAAAAGGTGTTGGGTTTTTTTTCCCCTGAAGAGCTTTAAAGTTCACTTTCTCACACTTATGCACAACCTAAAAATAATTCTCTCATCAATTCATTAGCAAAACCAACATTGTAGTACACTGCACCTTGTTATTGACATTCTCAGCAATGTGAATACCGCTGCAGAATAATTGCCTGACCCCTTCCGCTGGGCAATCAAACACCAGCGTATATATTCATTCCATCAATAGATCAATTAATTTTTAATTTCCACCCCTCTCTCTTTACAGATGTCTGAAAGATACAGGAATGCCTGAAGTCAGAGGAACTGAATAGGTTCTGCCAGCTCTGGTCTATCATTTGGTGGGTCTGGGCATCAACATCCTCCCTGAACATAGCAGGTACTGCAGAGGCAAAAGTAGAAGAGTCTAAAATAAAATGCCCACGATTGCATTCTTTGGACTTCCTGGCGATAGGATGGAGAACTTTTATTGTTATTTATATGCATTATGAAGTGATTATATACAGTAGATTTCCCAACAGATACAGGGAGAAATGTTAAATAATGTTATTCTTAATTAACAAAGTGTGAACATTTGGAGGTCTCCAAAAAGCTCATATCTCACTCTGCTGGGCTAGGTGAGAAGATACTCTTTGCTCTAAAGAGTTTACAACCTAAAAAAACCCAGAAAGCCATCAAAGACAGGGAAAGTCCTGTTTTCACAAACAGATAGATTAGTCCTGTGTCCTTCTGCACAAGATTACCCCTTTTTCCAGAGATTCTTTTGATAATAAGACAAACTTTTCTTATTAGCAATATTGTACACATGATCTCTTCTTTAGCAAGTGTGTTCAGTAATGTGCCAATTAAAACAATTCAGTTACCTTTGGCCCTCTTAGTTTATTTAGAGACCTCACAGTACATCAGCATACACTCAGTAATAACTGATAAAGGGATAAAGTTACAAACAATCCTAATTTGTATTATGCTGGGTACATCAAAAAGCTACTTTTCTATAATCCGCTTATTGCCTTTGTAATCCTCACACAAGACCTCTGAAAATCTCCCTGGAGCATAAAGACAGAAAAGAATCAAAAAGGGAGGGGAAAACGAAAGCACATTTAATAATTGAGGAAAATCTCATTTGAGTAAAGGCTAATACGTGAGCACAGGAAGCTTCGTATGGTTCCATGTGAAGGATTCAAATATGGCTGGAATGGAGAAAAACAGTTGTGTCTAGCAGATGTAGAGTATACATCTAGCATCTAGACCTGGACTCATCAGTGTCGTGGACCTAGGGAAAACCTGAGCCTAGGACAGAGGGACTTTGCTGTGTAACAGGTAGACAAGGAAGCAGGCAGAGCTAAAGCAGCTTTAACCCTTCTATCCAATTCAGAAAATACCAATTTCACATTTGGTCATCCTAGTACTGAGAACTCATCTATTTCAAGCACAAGTAAACATGGCTTTACTTCATAGGGGAGAACTGTTTCCCTACAACATAACTTATCAATGGGGCTAGTCCTTTAGCCATGCCATGGAAACCAGGTAAATTCAGTTATTTCAGACCTATTTTTACCGTGGTTTTGAGACAAAAGTGAAGAGGGCCCTACAAATCTCTGGGAATTGGAGCTGCCATGTTTCGGGCAGCCTAGTTTCAGTGCTGGTTTCTCTCATATTTCTGCATGCCACACAGTCCTTGGGACAGAGACTGATAGGTAGATCCTGTTAGCCATCTGAGTGCCAATATGCTAGATGAATACCCAAGAATGCTAGACTTAAAGGGAAGTATAGATCTGCATCCTGGACTTGCATTCAGATAGTTTTAAATATATTCCAAATTTATTCTGATTGGGGGGGGGGGTGGCTATTATATTGTTTTCTGGTATTTTCTGAATAAGTATTCATGAATAAGTATTCATTAATAAGTATTTATGTTGGGCTGCATACATGTGGAGACTCCAGCATGTTGTAGAGGTGCTGAAAGCACTGCACATCCATTACGTGGAGGGTTTGTGCATGCACAGTAATTCTGATGTAATCAAGATGCACAGAACCCACTAGTAATGTGCTATAGAGTGTATCTGTACGCTCATAGTGACCAACTATGCAGCATATTCAAGTTAGACTATCAGGACAGAAACAGATGCTGTTCTGACTCATTCCCAGGAAAGGAAAGTGATCCTAGGAATATGACTGAACTCCCCTTTTAACCTGTGATATAAAATTTCTGGCTAGAAAATCTGGTCACATCCAGGAAATGCAGGTATGATAGTCCTACCCAAATCATATCCTGAGTTCCCATGGTGGGAAACCAGCACAAATAAAAGGAGATTGAGCTGACAATCATCTGTGTGCACAAACATGCACAGTGCAATAAAATGTTGAGCTACATTCCTTGCTCAATATTATTGCTCCTAGTAGTAAATCCACACCCAGCAGGGGTGGAAGAAGGAAAACCAGCCACAAGAGACAAACAATAGGCACAGAAGTGACTGAAGCCAGTTTAGGCAGAAGCAAGTTCTGAGAAGTGTAAATGCTCCCAGGCAGGCTTTGGGGGCCCTATGGACCCTGTCGACCTGGCAGATCCTGTAGCAGATCCCTGGGAGCAGTGCTGGTGTTTGCTTTTCCTTCTCCCTCGGAGGAGTTTGCAAGTAAAGGCTGTGTGATGAAGGCAGCTTCTTTTGTTCTGTTTGTTTCTGTGGCCTCCCTGAAAGTAGAACACAATTTCTTCAGCTTTGTAATTCAAAAGCATTTTAATTCTGTAATGGCATTTATTCTTCAGGCTGTGAATTGACCATAAATAGTTCTCTGCAAGAATCTGCCATTGGGACTGTGGTATTTATTAAGAGACAAGTCAGATAAAGTACCTTAGGCTAGACTGCAGCCCTTTTGGTCTCTGTTTATAGCAGAAAGGAGGTTGGAAGAACCTAGGGGGATCTCCCCACTTGAAAGCATATCATAGCTTTCCACACTGCTTCCTCACTGAGGAAGAGAGGGAATGACCTGGGCACACTACAGACCAGAAACCTGTACCCCAGAAAAGCTGGTAGCAGCTGGGTGAGTGTGCCATAAATCAGAGCAGCTTCTTGCACCTACCTAGGTCCTATCTTGGACCTAGATAGATCTAGAGGAATGCCTCTACTCAGAAAAGTGGAAGAGGCATCAACGCTGCCCTCATAGTCTCTAATGCTGTGTCTCCTGTGGTCCCTATGTTGAAGACCATGCTGTGAAGCATTTCCCATGATATTGTGTGCCCTCCTTTTGACAGAATCAAAATGTCCCGTTATAGAACTACCAGGGGCAGCAGGGGCTGGTGACACTGCTCTGGTATCACTGGGGCAGGGAATGATGGAATGAAATGTGGACCTGGGCAGGTTTATGGGAGCCTTGAGGGAGGCTGTGCAGGGGCAGTCATGGCTGGCAGTGCCCTCAGAGACCTAACAAAAATTGATTTGGTCAGGCCTTCAGGTTTGTATTCATTGTACATGAACTTATGTACCAACACAAATATTCTGTGGTGGCTGTTCATGGATGAACATGGTGATTTAGGAGCACATGTGCCAACAGAACTCAGCATACCACATAAACGCTGAATAAATGCATAAAGTAATCACAGTCACTGCTTCAAGTAGCCCTATTTACAGGCATCTAAATATAACAGTGATTGAAACAAACTGCCTTGAGTTAATACAGTGTGCAGAGTTGTCATGCATTCACCGTGGATAAAACAGTTCTCAGCTCTTGCAAGTCAGTGCTCATACACTTCTTTAAGACATTTTAAAGTTAATAATGTTTGTTTTACTCATATCAGGCCTACTTAACTCTGAGTTGATTTTGCTGTACAGTCATGTTGAAACCTACATAGAATCGTAGAATTATAGAATGGTTTGGGTTGGAAGGGACCTTAATAGATCATCTAGTTCCATCCTCCCTGCCATGAGCAAGGATACCTTCCACTCGACCAGGTTGCTCAACATGTACTAACTCATCTTTATGCAATCCCACCAGTGAGATCCATAGAGTAGAAAGACTCTTTGGTTACAGAAATTATTACCTGAGCTTTGATGTGGTATGTGTCACCACTTTTCTCATCAAGAAAGGCACAGATCTCAGTATCAATCGGTGTAAACCTGTTCTCTCTGATGTGAGTTTCTCATCTACTTTATTAATTTAAATTTTCACGGTGAACATAGCCTCACAGAAGAAGCCATGACAGAGGGAAAAAGAACCCGCTGACCTGTTTGTTTCTATGGAGAACATCCTAAGACACTTTACAGGCAGGTATTGGCTTGAAGATTGCAGAAGGATAAAAGAATCTCCCTGTACAGGATAATTCTTTTGGAGGCAAAGTAACCCAAGGATCAACCCATCCACCAATAAGGGTGTCATTTTTTGTCACTTGGAGAAAATATGTAACAACAGTTACCAGTGTGTCTACTGTGCATTAAAAATAAATCTCATTCTGTATTTCTGTCCCATTCAAGAACTTTCTGAAATTCTTGTACTACAAAAGGGTGACTGATGTGGGATTCAGAGTGTTCCTATTTTTAGCTTTCTAGCTATACTTGCCAATCTTTGAAGTGCATTGCTGTGAACCAGAAACAGCTAGATCTTCAGTCAGCAAAATGGGAAAGATAGGTGGTGTGCAGTCATTGAATTAAGAAGCTTCATTGCTGCCCCTAATCACTGATTGGATATTATCTAATGGCAGAAGAAGAGATACTGTTAACATCTGACAGCTTCAATTTCAAGTATTTTTAGGAGATGCATCAATTGAAGCAGTGATTAGGTAGAAGTGGACCAAAACCAGCAGTTGATTGCTTTTAGACATTACAATCCCATTTTAAAATGAATGAAAACAAGTCTATAAATTTATTCAGCTGTAATTTCAGTCTGCTCATAAGTTACGATCTTGCTCTGTTTTGCAAACCTCAAAGGCAACTGATTTATGTCAAATGACCAATGCTTTTTTCTCCCCTACGTGAATAATTCCTGTAGCTGATTTCTACTGGGAAAGAGAAATACCTTTTATTTCTGTTCTGTGCCTAGATACAGTTTAGAGCAATTATCTGCCTTTAAGACACTTCAGATTATTGTCCATTCTTCTGGACAGGTCAAAGAAAGTAGCCCAGCAAGATCTGTTTTGAAAGAGACATTATGAGCAGGTCCAAAGCCGTGTATACAGCTGAGTTTAAGTGCTTAGTTTCCAAGATCCTTGTTTTGGAAGGAAGTTATGATTGAGACTAATGCCTGTACATTTATCAAAATGGGTATTTTCTTGACTGCCTATTCAAACAATGCCTCTGATACTGTTTCCAGTTAGCATCCCCAAGGCTTACAGCAGATGTTTGTTTGATGGGCTCTCATCTCTACTGTTATTTGGAAATTCTATTTGGAAATAATAGCTCTATTAGAAACCACCAAAAGCAGAGGAAACATTATCAGAATAATTTACCCTTATTATCAGATTCATTTACTCTGGGCAATCCAAATGAAATCCCTGGGGGGGAAGAACATCTAACCACCACATCCATTAAAACTATTTGGGGGAAAGTGCTATGAAATATGTGTTCATGTCTGAGGATCCCTTTGTCTCTCCTCCCCAGTGCTAATGATAGGTTTTCAGTGCTGCTGGGTGTCTGAACATGCAAACACTGTATGTTCTTAATGTTGTGTAGCTGTAGCCGTTGCTGTAGTATTTCATTCAGTAAGGTTACTTTTCCGTGTTGGAATAGGAAAGCAGTTTAAAATATGATTATGTTTGGGTTTAATGGTCTGTTAAGACAGCCTTGGGTTCCTTGCTCTTTTAGAAGCCTTCACTGTGCCTGAAACTGAAGCTAGTGACATTGGTGTTTAAACAAGGATTTAATAAGCAGGGGTCTGGCATCATGAAAAAGAGGTTTTAGATATCATCATCTTTCCATTTTATTTGATGTCTGAGTTACTGACTCAAAATAGCGATTTAACCTTGACACAGCTCAGTTTAATCTTGTCTGTATAAGTGGGAGCAAAATGGTTCAGCTTGGGACTTTAATGTACTTTCAACACAACTTGACCTTTTCTCCACCTGTGTGACCAGCATGACCTGTGAAAGTCAGGATGCTGTCTGCTGGACTACAACTTGAGCATAACGATACTGTCAAGAGAGAGTTGATCTGTAACTGTATTTGGCTCTTCTTTGGCTGCCTTTCAGCCAGTGTTTTTCTGTGATGAGTAAGATTCATTAAGGCCAGTCAAAGACTTACTTTCTTATTGTTGTCTTTTTTTTTTTTCACAGAACTAAAAATTTTAAGGAAGGAAAATAGGTTTTATTTTTCCCCTGGACTTCATTGAAAAGCTTTAGATTTTCATTGCCAAAAATTAGAAGAAAAAAAAATGCCCAACAAACTGGCTTGTGTGATTTTTTATTATAAACAGCCAAAACATTTATACAAAAATAGGAATTTTCTTGCAAACAGCATCTGCTCTACCCAAGGCTTTTTTTTTTTCTTTTTTCTTTTTTTTTTTCTTCATAAGCTTTCAGGCAGTTCTAATTCTTAGCTCTGTCATATCATTAAGGCACCTGAAGTTCAGATAAATAAAGTGATTAGCCCTGGGTGCTCCAGTAGGCTGGTGGCAGAGCCCAGAAGAGCCCTGCTGCCTGGCATCCACTCTCATGCCTGAGCTTGTTGTCCATTCCCACCCCTCTGCAGGAAGAAAGACATTCATCAGTGCTCCTGAGACAGCTCCAATATTGGGAATAGTCTTTATTCTCAGAACAGAATAGACATCTCACCTGACAATAGCATATCTGCTGATAAATGCCGATATTTTTTGGATTTAAGCATCCTCTGGAAAGATACTGCTGCAAACTGAGGCATTGCAATTGTGAGGAGTATTATTTAGGGTCATATATCTTTCTTCTGCTACTGTGTACTGAACACTGCCTTTAACAAGTCATAGAAAGGAGAGGGAAATGCAAATGATGTTACCGAAGCCTGCGTATCCCCCTGTCAGATAAATGGCACTTAGCAATCAGAGTCTTTGTTACATGAACAGTCTCTGGACATTTTAAATGGGCTTTGCTGGAATACATCATGTTTCAGTGCCTGTGTAAACATTAGACCCTATCTGTCTATTGTATAAATTTCCACTTTGAGGGGCACCAGGAAGGGTCTATTTTCACACTATCTGCTGCTTCTTTACCTACTCCAGATTTATAAAAGTGCATTTTGTGCTCTGAGATAATTAATTACTGTGGCTTCCTTGGCCTCATTTGAATCAGATTTGAATACTTTGATTTCCAATCTTTTCTTCCTATTTGTGCTGCTGTTATATGCAAGCAGCTTTTGTAGGATATGGGGCCTCTTACAGCTACAAAAGAATATATTTTGAATGTGATACTCTCCAGTTTAACAAATAGTGGCTTTTACTAGGATTACAGTTCTTGGCTTATTACTGGTTAGTGACTATATCTAGGAAAGGGTGAGTGCTTCAATAAACTGAGACAGTAGTTCTTAACATGCATGTTTCTAGTGCTACTTGCCAGCAAGCTGTGTCAGCTCCTTGTTGTGTAAAATACAATATACACAAGGTAATACATATTTTTAATGCTTTTGCCTCAGGAATATTGACTAAAGACTTTCCTTTCTCTTTGATTGGTAAATGGTATATATATTTTCTCCAGGTTACAAGGCTTATTATTTCCATCTTTTCATGATATATTGAAGAACTAAGCAAAGTAAAGCTTTGGCTGTCTGTACCATGTTCAAATGTCATGGATGAATTTCATTAAAAATTGTAAGGATACATTTAATTTGACATTGATCAGATCAGTGGAAGAAAAGGTACCATAACAGAAAGTGTATTGTGGGCATTAGCAAGAGTATGTGGAAGTCACAGACAGATGTTCTTCTTTGCCCAAATCTGATGCTGTTATGACTTGATGAGGAGGGACCTTAGAAGAAATGTAAGGAACTATGTTCCACTGTGTGTTGTTAGGAATTGGGCAAGTGGTTAGCTCCCAGCAAAGGAGATACAGGTCAGAGAGTGCCCTGTTTGAGTGTGAGCAGATAGGAGGAAGGTCAGGTACAGCTGGCACTGGCCCTGTGACAAAAGACAGGAATGGTCAATGCAAAGTTTCCTGGAGCAGTTGTCTGGCTGCAGCAATCCCTTCCACTAGAAAATACCAAGCTGCTTTCAGTAACTTGTGCCTAAGTTCCTTAGCTCCTGTATGTACCCAGTGCATATATCAAATAATGAGGTCTCATGCTGAATTCATAAACAATCACAGACAAGCCTCCAGGTTTTTCCCAGTACCAATATACATTATGCAGGCTAATATTCTGTAGTGTAATTGTACATCATAGACCTTCCCTGTAGACCATATTGCCTAGCTCTACTCTGTTCTCTTAAAAAATGCATACTATGGATTTATGGTGTTGTAGTATAACAGATACTCCTCGGGCCTTGTAAATGCAAGAGCTGGAAATGAACACTGTACTAAGAGACACACAACCTTCAGCAATATTTTTCTGTCCCCTTTGCTCTCCCTGTTGCAATGGGCAGATCTTAGGCTTTTTTTGGATACCTTTGCAGCACTATTCCCTGTAGACCCATGAGTCTGCCATAAGGAAGCACCTGTATAGCAGAGAAGATTGAAGAGTTTGTGTGTCCTCTCAGACCCCAGGCTCAATCTTTGCATTCTGTTTTGCAGGAAGAGACAGGGCAAGAGCAAGGGGTATGGTCTTTAACTTCACAAGGTGTGACTCTTGAGCAACTGAAGTTAAATGTGGTATTCAATACACTTTGGTAATTACACTGATGCATGAAAGTGAGGTCTGGGAAAAGTAAAGATACAAATGGATTTATACTATCTTGCTAATCAGCCAGCAAGTAGTACAGCTTGAAAAGCACCTTTAACTTGAACAGCATCTAGCATGGTGACAAGCTTTTTCACGTAAGAATAACCAGGAGAGTGTGGTGAGGATATGATATGCTGAAATGGCTTGGGGGCTTAGGGGTTTTGTTGGTTGCATTTTTTTTCTCTTTCTTTTTAATGATGATAGATTATCTAGTCAATATGATCACCTATTTTGGAAGGCATTTATAATGATCAGTGTCAATATTTATGATGAAATGAAGCACTCTAAAATTTATTCATAGTTACTGAGACTATTTTTCACTTAGCATTAATGCACTAAGTGCAGAATACAGTCAGATATATTAGCCAAGTATAAGCTCGGGTCCCAGTGTAGGGCTAAGGATGTTTAATGTATCTTGACAGTCATTAAGTAGCTGGTAGAGGACTAGCAATGAATTCATTATTATCCTTATGAATCAATTCATATTTATAGCAAACTATGAAAAAAAATCCACATTATAATAT
>JANHGB010001358.1:2931-17196 GCA_026283785.1 Coracopsis vasa | reverse complement strand
AGTGGAAGGTGTCCCTGCCCGTGGCAGGGGTTGGAACTGGGTGAGCTTTAAGGTCCCTTCCAACCCAAACCAGGCTGTGATTCTGGGGTTCCCGCAGTGGCACAGCAGTGGGTATAGCCTGGATGGGCACCCAGCACCGGGATGGGGCCAGGTTTGGCAGGGAAGGGAGCTGTGCCGTTGGGAGGAGGCTGTTGCTCGCTCATCCCCTGGCTGAGCTGTTTATCCTGCAGCACATGGTGTTTTCCTTCTGCTGAGTTATCACTGGGCTCAGTGTGAGCCTCCCTGATTCTGCCTGCGCAGGGGGAGAGTGAAAGGGGGTCTGGGCCAGCCCTGCTGGGATACAGGGGTGCCCAATGTTACCTCTATCCCAAGCCTGGACACTGGCTGCTTGCTGGGGCTGGGGCTGCAGCTGGGCTGCGCTGTGCCATCCTGTCCCACTGCATGGGCTCTGAGCATCGCAGTCCCATCACTCACCGTGGTGCCGTGGCACAGCTGCTCCCAGGCTGTACCAGGCTGCAGCCCCTTTGCCCAGGGGTGTTCGGGTGGGCACTGGGGGCTGGTTGCAGACCCCATGCCCAGCTCTGCTCCTCGCTGGCCAGGGCTGACCTGGCCCCACTTCCCTATGCTCAGCAGCTTTCCCAGCTCACCTGGATCTCCATTGGCACCACGCTGCCGAGGTGGGCAGCAGCATATGGCAAAGTCCATTGTAATGAAGATTAATGGGAGGAGATTTGCCTGCTTCAAGCCAGGCCCCCCACTGGGTTTTAATTATTTTGGGAGGAATGTTCCTGCAGCCAGGCTCTGCTCCCGCTGGGGTGAGAGCAGCCAGGGGGATCCCATCCCTGTGTCCCCTCCTGTATGGGACATGTGTGAGTGGGAAGGTGTGTGGATGGTGGTGGGAGCCCCTCAGGGAGAGGGCTGCTGGGACCTGGGAAGTTTAACTGGGGAGAGCTGATGCACTGGCTCAGCAACAACAGCATCTGCTCCCTGCATCCCATGGGATGCTGGCGCAGGGGAGCAGGAAGGCAGTGAGGCTGCTGCCGGGTCCTGCTCTGCCATCTCTGCACCATCCCCATGTTCCCTGGTGCTGCTCCTGGGTTCTTGGCCTCACCTGGTGGGTGGGAAGAGCCTGGAGGTGGGGTGGGCAGCCTGGCACTGCTGGTACCGCTGCCTTCAGGCATCTGACCCTCTCCCTAAGCCGCTTACGCGCTGCGGCAGCGGGACGGGGCCTTTGCCCAGGCTTATGAGTTAATTCCAAGCAGGTGATGTGTTCCCAGAAAGTTTCTTTCCCAGCCGGCCCCAAGGGGCCTCGCATGCTTGTATCCTCAACCAAATCCTGTGGGATGCCGGGGGGCCGGGTGGAAGGTGTCTGCAGCGTGGCTTTACCAACCAGCCCCATTGCTTGTGGTGAGCAGTGGGGGTTTCAGCTTGATGCTAACTGTGATTTGCTGCTCCCCAAGGCAGGGCCACCCACAGCACATCCCGTGGGAGACCCCCCTTCCTGCTCCCTGGCTGGGGTGAGAGGCACAAATCTTTGCAGGCTGGGGGATTCCTGCATTCTCTTCTGCTTTGTGCTTCACTTCCCATGTAATTGCCTGCTAAGTCCTGACTGTGTGATCCTCACTGCTGAGGTTCTGCTCACCAGCTCTTGGGCTGCTCCCTGCCTGTGGCACCAGTGCCCGCTGTGCTGGCACGGGCAGGACAGGGGGTTCATGTGCCCGCTGTGCCATCGGCTGCTGGAGGAGTTAATGCAGAACTGCTGTGCTGGAGGAAAGGGGCTCCATTAATAATTCAGAGGGAGAAGGAACTGGCTCCAGCCTCTGCCTTGCAGATGGGCAGTGCCTGGGAGAGGAGCCTCGTCCTCTGCAGCGAGGGCAGGGTGGTGTTTAGGCTGCGGTACCCTCAGACCCATCATTCCTGTAGCTCACTCATGGTGTGCTGCTCTGGTTCTCCTTTCTCCGTACTCTGGATCCAGCCTTTCTCCTGTTTCCTGGAGTTTCTCTTCCATCAGTTCCATCTCCAGTTTCCCCTCCTGGTGGCTTTGGGGAAGGGGACCTCCCTGTCCCCTTTAGGCTGGGGTTTGAGCTGGGTGCTACCCCCTTGTCTGGGTGTGCAGAGCACAGAGCATCCTCTCCTGTTCCCTGCATCAATCAGTGTCTCCCCCTGGTGCTGGGGCAGGGGTGTGGGTCAGGTCTGGTTTCACCCCTCAACTGGTCCAGGTTCGGCTCTAAATTCCATGTCAGCAACAAGAGGAGATGGGAGCGTGGTCCCAAGCGGGTGCCCCCCACACCATTGATGGGTCCCACGGTCACTGGGGAGATGGTGCTGGGTGGGCAGGGTGGGTGCTCACCCGCTTGAGGACATCGTGCCAGGGCCACCTCGCTTGTCCTGCCGGGCTCACCCCATCCACCCCGGTGCTACCAGCGCCCGGTGCCCCCGGTGCCATCCCGGCGCCGGCTCTGGCAGCGGTGGCCCATAGCGCGCCGTCACGTGGCCGGTGGCACAAACCCTCCTATTTCTATTTTTAGAATCGCTGGATCAGGGGAAAAAATGTATTTTTGGAGTTTCATTTGCTTCAGCTTCAGAGTCTCTTATTCTTCCCCCCCTTCTCTATTTTAAATGGGCCAAAGCCCCTTGTGCCTTAAGCCAGCTCTCAGGAACAGATCCTCTCAGTGGCAGTGATGCTGGGGGCAGTCAGGAGAAGCTCTGGTCCCTGTTCTGCAGCAGCAGCACCCTGCTGTGGTGCAGGACCCCCGTCTTCCCTCCCTGCCTTTAATTAGTGGTTGTTTTCCCTGGGCAGAGGCTGCAGCAGAGCCTGGCGCTGAGCCCTGCGGCTGCTGGAGCCTGGTCCTCCTCCTCCTGCTGCCCAGGGATGTGCTGGGCTGGCACACGGGTGCCACGCAGGGCTGGTCCCCATCACATGGGGGACCATTGGGAGCGATATCAGGGGAGCATCACGCATCCACAGGCAGTGAGCCCATGCCCAGGGTTGCACAAGGAACAGGGGGTCCCCGCTGTGAGCAGCCTGCCCTGGTGCCCACATTGACCTCCTCTCGTTCCAGATTCCTCCTCGTCTTCAGCTGCCTGGTGCTGTCAGTTTTCTCCACCATCCAGGAGCACCAGAAACTGGCCAACGAGTGCCTCTTCATCCTGGTAAGTGGGGAGCAGGGCTGTGCTCAGGGTCCTCCTCCCCACATTATGCTCTAAAAGACAAGATCACGGACAAAACCCCTCCAACCCCTTCCCAGCCCAGATATCGCTATTGGTCATTGGTGTTAGTGACAGGAGGAGCTGCAGGGCGGCCTCACTGCTGCCGCTGTCTGCAGCTCAGGATGCCCCATCACCGCCACTGGTGCAGACAGGTACAAACCGCTGGAAAAGGCAGAGCAGGAGGGGCTAAAAAAGGCAACTTTTCCCCAAACTGTCACAAAGAGCTGACGCTGGAGTTCTCCCGAGTGATGGAGACTAAATTGGGAAGGTCCTTGTGACTTTCCGCGAGTAAGCAGTGTGTGTGAGAGGTAGGAGGACAATGCTGACGGTGGAGGAAAAGGACCCAGCTCGGTACGAGCTTGGCACAGGCAGGAGCCAGGGCTGCTCACGCAGGCTCGGCGCCTGCGGCTCCCGTCTCGCTGCCTTGATTCCCTGGGGATGGCTTCAGACGGGGCTGTGTCAGGGCGACACCATTCTCCCTCCTGTACCCTCCTTAACACCTGCATTTCACTTTGCCCCCCCCCCCACAGCCAAGTGCCCCCACATCACCCCCATGTCCCTCTTTTCTCCCCGGCAGGAGTTTGTCATGATCGTGGTGTTCGGCATGGAGTACATCATCCGCGTGTGGGCCGCCGGCTGCTGCTGCCGCTACCGGGGCTGGCGGGGACGGTTCCGCTTCGCCAGGAAGCCCTTCTGCGTGATAGGTAGCGGGATGCTCGGGGCGGGAGCACTGGGATGCGGGCAGTGGCAGCGTCAGCCCATGCTGCGGATGGTGGGGAAAACCTCTGCTTGTCCCCAGACTTCATCGTCTGCGTGGCCTCGGTGGCCGTCATCGCTGCGGGCACGCAGGGCAACATCTTCGCCACGTCGGCGCTGCGCAGCATGCGCTTCCTGCAGATCCTGCGCATGGTGCGCATGGACCGGCGCGGCGGCACCTGGAAGCTGCTGGGCTCTGTTGTCTATGCACACAGCAAGGTGAGGACGTGGGGTCCCGGTGCAGCCCCACGCACGCAGCCCCTGAGCCCCTCTCACTCCCCGTGCCCCAGCAGGAGCTCATCACCGCCTGGTACATCGGGTTCCTGGTGCTCATCTTCGCCTCCTTCCTCGTCTACCTGGCTGAGAAGGATGCCAATGCCCAGTTTGCCACCTACGCCGACTCCCTGTGGTGGGGCACGGTAAGCTCGGCCGCCGCGGCCCCCCAGTGCCGGGAGGGGACGAGGAGGGTGGGATGGGGCTGCGGTGGGGGAGCTCCCTCCAGGCCTCTTCCTGCTCTGCCCCGGGGCAGGTCACCCTCACCACCATCGGCTACGGGGACAAGACTCCGCAGACGTGGCTGGGGCGGATGCTGGCGGCCGGCTTCGCCCTGCTCGGCATCTCCTTCTTTGCGCTGCCCGCCGTGAGTAGGGCAGGGAGAGGGTCCCTGTGCCTCCAGCCCCACAGAAATGGGGAGAAAGGGACCAAATCCACTCCTGTGGTGGGAGCGTCCCCGTCTCTGCTGGCACCCGCAGACCCCATTCCTTTCCATCCCCAGGGTATCCTGGGCTCCGGCTTTGCCCTCAAAGTGCAGGAGCAGCATCGGCAGAAGCACTTTGAGAAGAGGAGGACTCCAGCTGCGAACCTGATCCAGGTAGCACAGGGCTAAATGTCCCATCCCATCCCTTCCTGGGGATGCTCCGCTCTCCCCCTGCCGCATCTGCTCTGCCTGTCCCTGCCTGCTGCAGGCAGAACCCAAACACTGAACCCCAGAGTTGGGTCCTGCGTGCCGGGCTCTGCCCGTGGTGGCCAAGGGATGCGTGGGGCTGGCAGGGGCTCAGGAGCTCTCCTCTCTCCTCGCAGGCTGCCTGGCGCCTGTACTCCACGGACGTCAGCCGCACGTACCTGACGGCCACCTGGTGTTACTACGACAGCCTCCTGCCCGCCTTCAGGTAGGCAGCGCACGGCCGAGGGCTGCGGGGGTCCCAGAGGGTCCCTGTGGGCCCATGGAGTGCCCCACAGCCTGGGCAGCCCCTGCCACAAGGGGCCACGTGGAGCCGCTGAGGGCTCTGTGGGGCTGAGCAGCGAGGATGGAGCCTTGCTCAGCCCCGGGACACGGCAGCACAGCATCTGCTGAAGTCTGGGGCTCCTCACCAGGGACTGTAGGGACAGGACAAGGGGTGATGGGTTCGAACTGAAACAGGGAAGTTCAGGTTGGAGAATAAGGCAGAAGCTCTTCCCTGTGAGGGTGCTGAGGCGCTGAGGTGCCCAGAGAAGCTGTGGCTGCCCCATCCCTGGCAGTGTTCAAGGCCAGGTTGGACACAGGGGCTTGGAGCAAGCTGCTCTCCTGGAAGGTGTCCCTGCCAGTGGCAGGGGTTGGAGCTGGAGGAGCTTTAAGGTTCCTTCAGTACAAACCAGGCTGGGATTCCATGAAGTACCCAGTGTCCTCCTCCATCCTCACCATCCCCCAGCATCCATCCCACACATGTCCCCTCTCGCCCCATCCATAGCCTTCCTCCAGCACCACCACGAGGAAGAGGATGGTGCCACAGGACCTCTTGGCTGGGGTGATGGAGCTGCAGCCAGCGAGAAGCTGGCTCTGAGCATGGCAGCAGAGCAGAGGGACGTGGGGGCTGGCAGGGAGCCCCATGCCCTGTCCATGTCACACTCTCCCCTCTTGGAGCCCCTGGATGTTGCCATCATGGTTGGATTGAAGATACCCTGTGTGTTCCCTCACATCGAGCACACCAAGGTGTGCCCCTGCTGCACGTCCTGCCCCTGCCGTGTCCGCGAGTTCCTCTGCCGTGACAAACGCGTTCTGTTCCGCTCCGTTTGGTCAAGGACAGGCGCTCCCCAGCCGCGGGTGCTCGCCCCCTGGTCCCAACCCGGGAGATCCGGCTTCCCCAGCGCCACTGCGGGGCAGTCCCGGTGCGGGCACCACGGGGGCTCCACCGGCCCCTCCTGCTGTGCCAGGGGTTGGGATAGGGCCAGGCTCTGAGCTCTCCCCTCCTGGCTGCTCCGGCAGCGCCCAGACCCCCGGGTCAGGTGGAGGCGAGCACCCCTGTCCCCGTGCCGTGGCACAGCGCTTGTCCTGCCTGTTCCCTGCCTGACCCATCCCTCTCTGCACCCATCCAACCACTCTGTGGGGCTCCCAGCACCCCTGCCCCTGCTCTGTCACCCCAGGAGCCAGCAGCACCGCTCAGAGCTGTTCAGAAACCGCCTTTTGAAAGAAAAGTGCTGGGTTTTGTTTGTTTTGCCCTGGTTTTGCTTTGGCTCGCAGACAGCCTGGCATTGCACAGCCTTGGTTTGCTCATCTTTGCTTTGGAAAGTTTAATTTCTCCATGTTTTTATTTAACCCCAACCTCAGAGAACTGGTCCTTATCTTTGAGCATTTGCACCGAGTCCGCAACGGAGGATTTAGGAATTCAGAGGTGAAAAAGTTGCCGGACGGAGCCCCACCGCCTTATCACCCCTTCACCCCTGGCCAGAAAAGCGCCAGCCCCGCTGCTTGTTCAGGGGACAGGTAGGAGGGTGCAGCCCCAGCCCTGTGTTCTCCCCTCTCTGCCCTCTCTCTGCTCCTCTGCGTCCTCCTGCGGTGCCACCGCGGTGCCCGTCGCCATCAACTCAGAGCCCTGCTCCTGCCACTGCCTCCGGAGGGGCCACGCTCGGTCCCCATGGACACCCCCCGGGCTGCTGGGCCATCGGAAGCCTCTGGCGCCGCTCATCTCCACCTCGCGGCACCAGGACCCTGCCCAGGGCAGCCAAGAGAGGCTGGAAATGGTCCTGCGAGGGCGGTGCTGTGAGCCCGTGGGGACTGGAGCTGCTGCAGAGCCAGGCGAGAGCAAAACCCAGTTCCTGCCGTCCGAGGTGGGCTCCCCTGCCTGCAGCAGCAAAGCCACGCTGCCCCAGTGCCAAGGAGAACCCAGGCCAGCATCAGGGTTAGGTGGGGAGAGGCAGGCTTCGTGCCTCAGTTTCCCCTGTGATGATGGAGCAGGGGCTATGGGAGGTCCAGCGAGGTGTGGGGCTGGGGGACCTGAAGCTGCTGCCAGAGCCAAGGTGAGTATGGGTTTGTTGGGCTCAGAAGCCGGCAGGGGAGGGACTGAACCCCCCAACCATCCCAGCCAGGGGTGCCCAAGCCCCCATCTCTTCTGTGAGCATCACCTCTCATAACATCTCATCTTCTCTCTCTCCTCCCCTGCCCTGCTCACCCTCCTCCTCTCCATCCCTCCAACCCACCCCAAACCTCCTGTGCCCCCCATTCACCCCCCAAGCTGGAAGGAGGAGGACGTGCAGCCCCACAAGTGCTTACGCCTCAGGTAACGTGCCAGCACCAAATGGCTCTTTGGGAGAGCCCCACTGCTGGGAAACCAGACCTTCCCCTGCTGGGCAGGTGTTAAACGTTTATGTAGGACCTACACAAACAACGTTACTCGTGCTTCTTGCCTCCACAGCACAGGCGGGTACCGTGGCTGGTGCAGCGGGTGATGTGATGCTCACCGTGGCAGGCTGGGCCCCTACGCCCGGGCACTGGAGCATGCCTGGAGCACTGGGGCCTGGGATGCTCCTGACCGAGGGCTAACTCTTGTTTTCTCCTGTGTCTTTGCCCTGCCCCTCCAGCCCCATCTTTACTGGCAAGAGGAGGCTCTTGCGGACGTGGGGCACGTGGAGACGGAGGTACAGCATCCTGCATGGTGCCCATGCTGGCTGCAGGGAGCAGGGGCCGGGGCTTGAGGCAGCAGGGTCAGAGGCTGCAGTTGGATTCTTCTGCACAGCAGAGGGGTCTGTGCATGGCCTGTGATGAGCTGCCTGTCCCCAGTGTCCCCGCATTGACCCCTGCCTCAGTTTGCCCTCTCATGCAGCATGGATGAGCGTGGTCCCTTGGCCATGCTGGGCTTGCCATGGCCATCAACAGGGCACTTGGATAAACTGAACCTCATCTCAGTCCCCCAAGACACATCCTTCCAAGCTCCAGCATGGATCGCATGACACCCACTGCAGGGGCTTGTAACAGCCCTGCCTGGGACGAGCTCACCAGTAACCTGCACTGGGAGTACCCTCCCTGTCCCTCTGACTTGTCCGGCGATTCCTGCCCCAGGAGATGCAGGAGCCTTCCCAAAGGAAGCCTTCACAAAGGCTTCCTCTGCTCAGGAGCTGTGCATCTGCTTGGCCTCCTTGCATGGCCCAGGTTGTGCCTGTGGTCCTGCATCCTACGAAAGGCAGCACCAGGTGGTGGTTTTGTGTAGGTCCTACATAAGCGGTGCCTGTTTCTTCCCCCGGCTGGACTCGGGAGCAGAGCTCGTGTTAGGGCAGGCAGGGGCTGCTCCGCTCGCCTGCTGGAGCAGAGCCTGAATCAGGTGGTGTAGCCAGGAGGAGGATGAGGATGATGAGGAGGCTTGGCTGGGTGCCTCCGTGCCAGCAGGGATGGAGCAGGAGCAGCGCTGCTCCCTGCAGGACAGGGGCCGGTTGTGCCATGGCTCTGCTGTGTCCTCCCCACCACCGAACCTCTCTGTCCCCTCCTTCCCTGTCTTTGTGCCTCCTTTCTCTGCTTTTGGGGAGAAAAAAGGTGTTTCAAGGAGTAACCCCAGAGCCGCTCCTTCATGGAAACGCGGCATTGCCTGCTCCTGGCCCAGCTCACACCTTGTGCCCATCGTGTGCCAGGGACTCTCCATGAGCTCGGCACAGACACCCCCATCCTCACCCCCACCGTGTGGGCACCGGGTATTCCCACAGGAGGGATCCATTTGCTCCCTGCCCTGTCCCCATCCCTGTCCCCCCTCACTGACCTGCCCGCCCGGCTCTTCCCACGCAGCAACAGGATGGGCATCAAGGAGCGGATCCGGCTGAGCAGCTCGCAGCGAGGCAGCCGGGGCAGGCAGCACCTCGGGCCCCCCCTGCACCGCTCCCCCAGCACCGAGGACCTCCCTGAGGCCTCCAGCCCCACCAAGGTGCAGAAGAGCTGGAGCTTCAACGACCGAACACGCTTCCGAGCATCCCTGAGGCTCAAGCCGCGGACCACAGTCGAGGGTGAGCCATGGAACTGGTGGGCTCTGGATGCAGATGTGCGGTCATGCAGGGGGGTGCAGGCGTTTCGGGGGGCACAGGGGCCTCTGCAGCCTGCGGTCTCTGCACCATCCACAGTGGACTGCCCGCTGGAGGACAGCGGCGAGGAGAAGAGCTCCCACTGCGACCTGACCTGCGAGGACATCATGCCGGCGGTGAAGACCCTCATCCGGGCGGTCAGGTGAGACCATCCCCTCCTGTGTCCCCCAGTGCTTGTGCTGCCATTCCCAGCTGCATGAGTGGATCTGTCCAGAGAGCCCCGGTCCAGCCTGTGGTGGTGGCCAAGCGAGGCAGGGAGCAGGGATGGATCCTGGCTCAGTCCCAAAGGGGCAGTGGTCAGCACCTTGATGTTTTGCAAGTGCTCAACCCCCACCCCAGCATGAAGCCCCTGGGGTTCCCAGTGCCAGCCCAGTGTTCCTGCAGGATCCTGAAGTTCCTGGTGGCCAAAAGGAAGTTCAAGGAGACCTTGCGTCCCTACGATGTCAAGGATGTCATCGAGCAGTACTCGGCTGGTCACCTGGACATGCTGGGCAGGATCAAGAGCCTGCAGACGCGGTGAGCTGCCCTCAAGGCTTGCCTGGGTCACCCACCACTACCCGTGACCGTGTCCCTGGAGCCCCCTGTGGCCTCACTCCCTCTGTTCCCGCTGGGGAGTGATGGGCTGTGTCCCTTCCCTCCCTGCCAGCGTGGACCAGATTATGGGCAGGGGCACCCTCACTGTGGACAAGAAGGTGCGGGAGAAGGTGGAGAAGCCGGCGCTGGAGACAGAGCTGGTGGACGAGCTCAGCATGATGGGGCGTGTGGTCAAGGTGGAGAGACAGGTCAGGAGGGGACAACTCCTGGGAGCTTGAAACCATCCCCAGCTGGGACCCCTGTGTCCCTTCTCCATGGGGATGGACGCCCCCCAGCTCTGCCCACCCTTGCAGGTACAGTCCATCGAGCACAAGCTGGACCTGCTGCTTGGGCTCTACTCCCAGTGCCTCCGCAAGGGCTCCATTAACTCCTTCAGCCTGGCCGCTGTGCAGGTGCCCCCCTGCGAGCCAGACATCACCTCCGACTACCACAGCCCCGTGGACCACGAGGACATCTCGGTCTCTGCACAGACCCTCACCATCTCCAGGTCGGCCAGCACCAACATGGACTGAGCAGGGTGGCAGCGGATGGATCCTGCCACGTGCAGTCGCCGGGATGGGTGCTGGGATGGCCCTCACTGCATTACTTGAACCAAGTCTTCCTCTGTGGGAGCACGGCTGCAGCGAGGCGCCCGCACTGGATGGGCTGGGAGCCAGCGGCACCGCTCCATGGCCAGACCATGCTGCTGGGATGCTCATGCCCCTCCTCAGGGGTGAGACCCCCAAGCTCCTGGGCCCTTGAGTGCTCCCCAACCATGGTGGGGATGCTCCAGGCTGAGCCCCATCCAGCTCCTCATCAGGGTCCAGCCTGGTCCCCCAGAGCTGAGCCAGGGCCAGCTCCAGCTATGCAAGGCTCCATCTCCCTCCTGCTGCTGGGACCAAGCAGGGATGTTGGGGCAAGACTCATTGTGGTTTTACCTGTGTCAGGGCTGTGTCAGGCCCCCCCCAGGCTGGGTAATGGGGGTCTGTCCACCCTCACCCTCCTCTGCCTGGGTTGTTTCTCTGCTTGCAGCTCTGGCTGCACCTCTAGAAGCACAGCAGAGCCTTCTGCCTGCCCGTGCATGCTCCCAGGGCAATATATATATAGAAGACATATATATATATTTATGCAATAATGTCTTAATATGCAACATCCCCGGGAAGAGCAACCCGTGGGGCTCATAGGCAATAAGCAAACCCCTCCACCAGCACACAGGGCTGGATCCTGCTGCCCATGGGGGCTCAGGGCTGGGCAGAGGCTGTGGAGGAGGGAGAGATTCAACATAGGCGATGGGGACAGTGGTCCTAAAGAGCCATCTCTCCCTATTGTATCCCAGACCCTATTCTTGCTTAGAGGATTCCTTCCCTGCCTGGTCCTGCAGTGCTCTCCATGTCCCCATCCCTTCTATGAACAGGAAGACACAGGTCAGGTGGGGGGGTGTTGTCCATGTCTCCTTTCATGCTGACCCCAGAGCTGGGGCCAGTTTCCAGCCCTGCAGCACTGGACTGAAGGATCATGGTAGTGCCAAAGTTTGCTGAGCTGGGGCAGCCGGGGGTCCCGGGGGGCTCGGTGGTGACCATCCCCTTGCTGCCAGTGCAGCCCCACTCTGGGCTTTGCACCATGGGATTTGCTCCCCCTTCCCCAGCCCCCCCGTGCCTCTGCTTGTGCACTGGGGAACCCCAAGCCCTGCTCGTTTCTCTGCCTTGTCAGTGCATGTGGCCAGAGTCACCTGCAGTCCCCCCAGTGCTCCCATGTCACCCTGGCCCTCTCCTTTCACCCTGGGTGGTGGGGCAGCAGTGCTGTGGGGGGCACAAGGGGCTGGTTGGGTGCCATGGGTGGGTGCTATGGGTGCATGCACATGCAGCAGCTGACCTGGTGGGTTAAGTGTGGCGGGTGCCCGCAGCCCTCCCCACGTGCCGTTACCTCACTTGATTAACTTATTAACGGATTGGTTTCATTAAAGCCTGGAGCAGAGGCCGCCGCCGTCCGCGTCTCTGTCCCGGCTCCCCCGGGAGGTGGCACTCCAGCCCCGTCACCGAGCACCGCGGCCACGGGCCCGGCGTCCGGCCACGGGACCTGACCGTCCGGCCGCCGCCATGACCCTCCCCGGGCTCCCCTTGAGCCCCCCGACGTGGGAGCGGGGGGGACCCCACTCCGGCTCAATCCCCGCATCCACGGCGCTGCGTGCCTGGGGCTGCAGGCGCGATGCCGCGGCAGAGGGGCCCATGCCCTGCGCTTGGACCCCCTGGGAGGGTCGCTGTGTCTCATCTGCCTCTTTAGAAGTGTCGCAGTGTGTCCCCAAGCGGGGATGGCGCTGCCACAGGATCACCCGAGGGGAGGGGAGGTGCAGCCTCCTTCCCCAGGGCACCACAACCCCTCAAGGGACCACAAAGCCTTCACCCCGTCCCTGTGCGCTGGCGGTCGTGGCGCCAATGTGAACCCCAGCCTGCAAGTGTCGGGGGTTCGAGGTGGCCCCTTCCCGCGCCGCCCTGCCCCGGTGCTGGCTGGGGAGGAAGCCGGGGCCGGCCGCAGGTCGGTCCTGCCTTTCCTGGATGCTTCTTGCCAACAAACTCACTGCTTGCTCGGAGCACTGCAGGGGCCAGCGCCTCCCTGCCCTGGCCACACTGCCCCCAGCGCTGCCCCAGCCTGCTGTGATGGGGGCTTTGGGGTGACTCCGGTCCCCTGGCCCCTCCGGGTGATCCCTGGGGATCCTTGAAGCTGCGCACGTCCGGCTCACGCCGTTTTGAAGCAGAAGCTTTGAAGGGGGAGCCAGGATGCAGCAGGAAAGCCCCGTGTGAGCAATCTGCCCGGCTCCCCGGCCGGATCGGTGGCTTTCCAGGGTGGGTTTGGAGGGATTGTGCACGGGAGTGTGCATCGCTGGGGTGCTCGCCCTGCACTGTGCAATGGTGCGGCTCAGCACGTCCCTGCTGCTCCATGGGGCATCCAGGACCAACCCAACCTGGCTCTGGGCTCTTTCCACATCTCCATGCAGTGGTGGGACCGGCTCTCCTGTGGAGTGCAGGCAGCAGCGGTGAGGGCAGGACAGGCACGGTGCCAGCCCACAGCTCCTTGCTCTGCTTCCCGCAGCCACGTGGGCCCAAGGTGCCCCAGCTGGACTTTGCCCTCGTCCACCTTGGCTGCCCCACGTGTGCCAGAGGCTGGCACTCCCCGGAGAAGGGACACGCAGCGGGGGAGATGTTGGCATCAGAGAAGGCAGCAAACTGTGACCCTGCAGTGCTGCGTCGCTGCGTCCCTCCAGGAGCCACACTTGGCATGCGGAGCACGGCGCAGGAAGCAAGGGGGGGTCACAACCACTTGGACTGTTGCTGCTCTCGCCGCTGCTCACGAGCCCTTATCTGCTGTGGGGGGAACACAGATCTGCAGCTGGAAAGGGAACGGGAAGGGGCCAGCTCTGCTGGCAGCACCCCACAGCATCCTCAGCCACTGCCAGAGAGCTGCCTGGCAGCAGCACAAGGACCCGGAACAGAAGCTGGGGATGTCCTTTTAGCCAGTGGCTCTGCTTTGTCCCCTGAGGGTCTTGGGGAATTTGTGACTCACTGAATTCCTGGCACTCCAGTCATGGAGACAGCCGGACTCCGGGCTGGACCCAGTTCCTTCCTGAGGCGCTCTGCAGCCCTCAAGCTCCGGTCCAAGGCCACACTTCCAGGAAAAGCCCTTTTGAGAACAACAGCCGAGGAGCTGGGCAGGGATCTCTGGATGGGGCTCTTGCAGGACCCTTGTTTGGACACTCAGAGCACCCTGGGGTCCCTGGCAGCTCTCATGCCCAGTGTGATGTGGTGCTCCCTGTACATGGGGTCTTGGGGTGCAAGCACACCCTGATGAGTCCCAGCATCCTCCCCGCAGGCTGCAGATGGGTACCAGGAGGAATCCCTTGGCAGAGCTGGGAGATGCTCCTTGTGGGGTAGAGACAGGCAAGAGCCCTGGAGTGGGCAGCTGAAGCCCTTCAGTGAGCGCTGGTGCTGCAGGGGGAACCAGGACCTGTTGGGTGGCCAAGACCCCCATTCCCAGGTCCTGAGCACCTGAACACGGGGCTGACTCCAGGAGACGCCGACTCCGTGGCCTGGGCTGCGATGCGGTGTCCTTGTGTCTGCATCCCTCCCTGTGTCACTTGCATCCACGTGCACCCCTGCAGCTGGGGTGCTGGGAGGGGGGAGAAATGAACCCCCCCTACCCTCGCTCCCCTGCACGTCCTGGGCAGCGGAGGGACCCCGCTGGGTGCCAGGGGTGCAACCGGAGCTGCCGGGACCCCCCAGTTTGTGAGGGCGCGGGGCTGGGAGCAGGACCCGGGGGACCCCCGGTCCCCAGGGCAGGAGGTGCCGCCGGGTACCCCGGGCGCTGGGGGGGGGTTCGGGGCCGCGCTTCTCTTTCCCGCCCGCGCCGACGAGAGCC